>NMRB01001318.1:163324-187328 GCA_002633025.1 Notospermus geniculatus
GGGGGGGGGTGATGGCTGATTTAGCATATGGCCTTCTACCTGCAAGTGATCCAATACAAGAATCAATGCTCAGCCTTCTGCGAAGCAGAACCAAGATCGCCTTATCGCCACTGATGCCATGGTGGAACCACATAGACAAACATCATGCAACTCTACCAAATCATCATCAACCTCTGCCGTCTCTCGTATTTCACGCAAGAACCATTTACAACCACAAATCAAATAAAAACGCAACCTGACCGACAAAGTGACTCGTGAAAGTGGCTCCATGACTCTTCTACCACAGCACGCGATGAGCACTTGAGTCTTTACCAGACCACAGCACGCGATGGGCACTTGAGTCTTTACCAGACAACAGCACGCGATGAGCACTTGAGTCTTTACCATGAGACCAGTCAAAGCCATTATCTCTCATCGCCTGAGTTATTCATCCGCATAGTCAAATGTAATATTGTAAAACAGTAGCCAAGATGAATGACCCGATATTAACATCGCTGATCAGATTAAATTTGTCATCTTTTTCAACAGCGTTGTATCTGTCAATTACAAGTTTCCATAACGCTTATTAATCAAAGAGTGTTCAGAAGGAATTCTGACCGTCTCTGTCGTGTTGCCACAGACAGTTTGCCGAGGACCTATGGTCATCTCTAATAGAAGGCCGAATTGTTCCCATGCGGATGCGTGACAGATGGTTCTCAAAGCACCAATAAACATCACTAATGGACAGAGGTTCTGCCATGCAATGCTTGCCGACTTTGATAGAAGTTGGTGAATTACTTGCTGGTGACGTGTCACGGCATGTTGCTCTCTTAATCAGAGAAGGGTATGTTGTCACCCTGTCGTCCCTTCGTCCGTCAAGACAGGCAACACTGATCTTCCTAAACAACTTTCTGAAGGACATCCCGTGCTTCACTTTCATCCTGACAGACATCATGCGACGAAATCTGATAAATTAGGTACGTACAACATGAGGAATCAGAACATGTTTCCAAGCTGGGTTTTTCACAGAGAAGGCTTAGTTGGGGAGAAGGGGAGAAGAGCACACGACCAAGTTTTGACACTTGAGGCGCCTCTCTGCAGGAGACAGCAGACAGTCCCTTATGTCATTGGTCTTTTCTCATGCAAGTTGGCTCTGTATGGGCCACTCAGCCACAGGAAACAGTAGACAGTCCCTTATGTCATTGGTCTCGGCATAAACCTAAGGAAACCAACAATGGTGAATTGCCCATTGAAAACCCTAAAGTGGATTAGCACATTCACAAACAGACTTCTGGCTCCAGTTTTCTGATAGAGCAAGGAGAGACGTGGATATTCATCTGGACTGAATGGTGTAACCAGCTTCTATCAGAGAAACCAGCCATGGAATACACGCTGGTTGGTTAGACAGAAATGACTGAGCCTACGGCAGATCCAGATTTATTACTTGGCCATCTTTTGCCCATCAATAATCGTAACGGGATGAATTC
Organism: Notospermus geniculatus; assembly: GCA_002633025.1. NCBI lineage: Eukaryota > Metazoa > Nemertea > Pilidiophora > Heteronemertea > Lineidae > Notospermus > Notospermus geniculatus. Next base: position 164,791 of record NMRB01001318.1, read on the forward strand.
ATAATATCAGCGGTAACGGTGACACTAATCTGGTGGTAGAGACCTGGGGCATCGTTATACAGCGTCCAAATGGCTTCAGTGTTTGTTATATCTCACATCGTACCAGGAAAACAACCTTGGTCTGTCATCACATCAGCACCCATCAATAATCGTAACGGGATGAATTCATAATATCAGCGGTAACGGTGACACTAATCTGGCGGTAGAGACCCGGGGCATCGTTATACAGCCTCCAAATGGCTTCAGTGTTTGTTATATCTCACATCGTACCAGGAAAACAACCTTGGTCTGTCATCACATCAGCTGAGATGGAAATCGTGGTGACGGAGAGTCCAGACTGGACAGAGGAATTCATTGCTGGATAACTATCACGGCATGGTTTTACGGTCATCTATCGTCATGACGGTAATGAGATATGACCCGTAGGAGACGACCAGGGCAGACTGGTCAACACTATCAATGATGTGAACGGAACAGAGGAGGAAGTATAGAGGATTATCGTATTGCATGTCTCTAAGAGATGAAAGTAAGATCTCATAACAGGATCCCGAAAGCTTCTCTTCAGGGTATCAGTGATTCGTTTATTGTATATCAGAGAATCCATCCACGTTTTCGTAGTAAAAGGTTTATGAATGCCTCAAGAGGACAAAAGACTCTTCCACTTGATCATCATACAAATGTAGCCTTGTTCTGATATGAGGGGGATTTTACCAGAACCATTTCTAACGCTGGGCATTTCCAGGCTGGGAGTGGTGTAGTAGCAGTGTGCAGAACTCCTGAGCTGGGGATCGAGGTTCAAATCCCTCGCTCAACAAACTTTTAACCAAGTATTTCATCCATCTCTATACTAATAGTAACACAGCCAATCTTCCAATAACATTCTGAAGCAGCAAACTAGTATTTGATGAGGAAGTTGATAAATGAAGGAAACACCAATTTATCTCTAAGTTCTAAGTCAGATTAGTGTCCCGCACTGCCGCCACCTGCAGAGCAATCAAACATCGTCTCATCCACGTTTTCGTAGTAAAAGGTTTATGAATGCCTCAAGAGGACAAAAGACTCTTCCACTTGATCATCATACAAATGTAGCCTTGTTCTGATGAGAGGGAGATTTTACCAGAACTATTTCTAACGTTTGGCATTTCCAGGCTGGCTGTGGTGTAGTAGCAGTTGCAGAACTCCTGAGCAGGGGATCGAGGTTCAAATCTCACACAAGTCCAAACCTCTCTCAACAAACTTAACCAAGTTCATCCATCTCTATACTAACAGTAACACAGCCAATCTTCCAATAACATTCTGAAGCAGCAAACTAGTATTTGATGAGGAAGTTGATAAATGAAGGAAACACCAATTTATCTCTAAGTTCTAAGTTAGATTAGTGTCCCGCACTGCAGCCACCTGCAGAGCAATCAAACATCGTCTCCTATTTGTCTCTGTCTGAGACGAATAGCAAACTCTCCATCACATTACTGCATACAGATTACAGTAAGACTGGAACAAATGGGTCTAAAGACGGGGAGGGAGTCAGGGCGGAATACCGAACATGAGGGGAACATGAGGCCAAACTACAGAGCTGAGACCTAGTCAACACAGCCGCCAGTATCAACTTGCATGATTCTTTCCTTCAGAATGTCACTGACTGATCTAGAACCAGCTGTGACCATCCGTAACAAGTGGTGCTCACTCATGGGTATGATTCAGGCCATCTCTCTCTTCCCTCGACAGCCATTAAGGAAATCTCCGGCCGACAGGACATGGCAGGAAAGTCAAAGTAAGCATTGATCATCAGATGAGACAGGAGGAATCGTTCAAGTGGCCATTGCGGAGGCGGCTGATTAGAGTTTGGACACTCAATACAAGGACCCATTTTCATGATTGGAATTGATAAGTACAATCCTTTTAGGTTCAGTTTCTCTAAAATGTTCTATCCAGACAACTGCTCTCACAATGCCTGATGCCAGCTGACATCATTGGGTCCAAGTGATAGTCTGACAGATGTCAACATGTCCAGGGCATGTAGGCAAGAGGCTGAGTTGCCATCCAGGGCATGTTGGCAAGAGGCTGAGTTGCCGTCCAGGGCATGTAGGCAAGACCTGAATTGCCATCTAGGGCATGTAGGCAAGACCCGAATTGCCGTTGAGGGCATGTAGGCAAGACCAGAGTTGCCTTCCAGGGCATGTAGGCAAGACCTGAATTGTCGTCGCGGGCATGTAGGCAAGACCCGAGTTGAATGCCGCAGGGCATGTACCATGGGCAAGACACTGAGTTGCCACAGATTATGACAGCAGACGAACTCTCCATCATGCTGCTGATGCCCACAAAAATGTCAACCGAGGCAGACAGCAAGTTTTTGATGAGGTCTATTGAAGAGGAGTTAGAGCCAATCAATGAACTATCTCTGTCTGAATACCACCTTCATCCACATGGCTGAACAATGTCAAGTGTTCACAATCACACCAACAGGAACATGTTCAGCTGGGAAAGAAGGCAGGGTGTCTCTGATATTGGCTTTCTTAATCGTATCCGATATTACAGTGTTTTTTTAGGCAAGACCAGAGTTGCCGTCCAGGGCATGTAGGCAAGACCTGAATTGTCGTCGCGGGCATGTAGGCAAGACCCGAGTTGAATGCCGCAGGGCATGTACCATGGGCAAGACACTGAGTTGCCACAGATTATGACAGCAGACGAACTCTCCATCAGGCTGCTGATGCCCACAAATGTCAACCGAGGCAGACAGCAAGTTTTTGATGAGGTCTATTGAAGAGGAGTTAGAGCCAATCAATGAACTATCTCTGTCTGAATACCACCTTCATCCACATGGCTGAACAATGTCAAGTGTTCACAATCACACCAACAGGAACATGTTCAGCTGGGAAGGAAGGCAGGGTGTCTCTGATATTGGCTTTCTTAATCGTATCCGATATTACAGTGTTTCTTTGCTAACAGACTTTTCCACGTTGACGTAGCTTGAAGATTGTATCAAGAACCCTCATTATCAACATTACCCAGGGGTACGATATCACTAGGCTTCGAAGAAAAGAATTTTTACACTTGCTTCTCGAAACGAGACTTTTCGATATGTTTCCATTGATGGTGAGAATTAATTAGATGCATTCGTCAAAGTTAACGAGCTCATTATTTCACAGCAATCAGCATCGTGAGTCACATTGTGATAGAGAACTCCTGAGATAATGGCTGGCAATTAAGAGAATTTGAACAACTCGAAGATTTAAACTCTGTGATAACCAAACCTTGTGATAACCAAACCTTCTGAATTACATAAGTTCAGTTCCTCACCAGTCTGAGTCAGTCGTACCTCACATTACGGGGGATGGCAAGATCAGAGGCAACGCGGCGCCATGAACAAACACTCCGCCGATTAAAAACTAATTAGAGGCCTTCCCATGGGGCAAGAGGCGTGGCATAAACATGAAATGTATCGCCTGTGACGCTCACTTCTTGTTATCTTCTAATGAGTTTGTAATTAAGATAATGAAGTTGGAAGATTAATGTTGGCACGGCCAATCAGGGAATGAGATGACTGAGGATGTTTGGGTCCTGCTAATCACCTCAAGTTTTAAACTACTGAAATGAAACGATCAAGAATTTGACACGACATTCATCTGTGCTCGCCGAGTCGAGAATCTTGATAACACGCAATTTCTCTATCGTTGTGTCAACAGTGGTGGTGTTCAGTCGAGAGAGAGAGAGGCCTCAGGCCACATGTGTGTTTCAGACCATAATACATTATGACAACAGACAGCATTAGGTATGTCTCATTGAAGACATCACATGCAGAAGGAACATGGACGCACATTCCAATAGCCAACCGCCTGAATGACATCGAGCTTGTCAATTTCATTGTGTTTGTCCGACCCTGCTTTTGTCCTGTCTCACATTCACCAGTGTGGTCACTCAGTAAATCAAGATGTTATCTACCGGGTAATGTTTGTCCGACCTTCGCTGGTAAAAATAGAAACCAGGCGCCGGCGGTATGCTATAGTCAGGCGTACAATCAGAGATTAATCCAATTTTGTTCACCAATGCATGTCTGACTTTTAATTAAGAACCCAAGATACAGGATAGCACAAAATTGACACACAAAATGATATTAAGCAAGAAGTCAATCTCCAGAATTCACGAATTTTCGACCCCAACCGGGGTCTTTTTCAAGTGGAACTTTACAATCTGAAACTCTAGAAAAGACTCAACTCTTTAATTAAGAACAAGAGTGATCAGTCATCAAGTGACTTGCCTACAGCCAAAATTGCCAGACTTGAAGTCTGTATTCAGCCCAATACCTTTGTGAAACTGACCACTCGGGGCACAACCTGATGCCTGGTCACCCATGGATATATCCCAAAATCTGACCAACTTGGCTAAACAGCGCTCAGTGGGCAAAGTCTGAATACTGGTGGCTGACTTCTCAGATGTGGAAACCATCGTACTCTGTCAGAATATACTGTTGTGGGTGGAATCTTATATAATATGAAGTGATTGTCAGCCAAACTACAAACTCTCTGTATCCAACCGAACCACAACGATTGCAAGTGGAACAGCAGCTGCTGCTGTCTGCATAGAATTTCCAGCACAATACCCATCATACAAAACACAATATGAGTGGTGTTGTCCAACGAGAAAGAGAAATCTGACGCAGTAAGCTATGCAAGTATCTCCATGGCTGGTCAATAAACGGTCTGCAAGACTTCCTAATAGCCTAACCGAATGCCGCAGGTTGTGAGGCTATTTACTTGATTGATACAAAGTTTGAGGCAATCACCACGGCGGCTAATACTGGTTACATGTCCCTGTAAGGCCATACCAATTTGATTGTTCGTTTAACGGATTGTTAGGCCGTACATGATGGAGCATGAGGGCGAAAAAAAAGAAAAAAAAATGCAAACCATAAGTTATGTGGTCACACAAGGGTGAGTGTGAAGGTAAAAAATGAAGTTCTCAGGCCTAAAATCCAAGGATTTGGGGTTTTTAAGGGTAGCATGGCCAAGAGCAGTGATCGCTGGCAATGAATTTATGCCCTGCCTCTGCTGCTGGCATCTCCTATTCACTTTGACGATGTTTGATGAGTTCACGCCTGTATATTTTTCCCCAAAATGGCGTTTTGAGCATGCAGGCGGTTAAAAAAACAAAGCCTTCCCGCATGTGCAAAAAAATTTTTTTCGAATTTAGAGCATTTTAAACATGCGGGAGCAAAAAAAATTTTTTTCACTTTTGGGATTTTGGGCATGAGGGAAATCCGTTAAACGAACAATCAAATTGGTATGGCCTAATGAAGACAGGGCATGAGGAACAGTGGAAATAACATCAACTCTGGGATGAACAACCACACGTTGCCCAAACGATCCCATGTCGTCCCGTAATGCTGGCAGTTCGAGTGTCAGGTCTTCCTAAACCTGGTGATGTTGTGAAGGCTCAAGAGAGAATATCATCTTCAGGTCAGGTTCGTTGGACTTAGAGGCAGTGAATGTATGATTGTTGGTTCGTTGGGCTTGGAGGGAGTGAATGTATGATTGTTGGTTCGTTGGGCTTGGAGGTAGTGAACGTACGATCCTTTTCTTGGTATTCCAAGGAAAGGTTGGACTGAAGAGTCTAGAATGTATCGTGAGATTGATACAGCAGGAAGTGGTTCGGCGCGAGGAGACGAGCAACACCAAACTCAGGACATATATTCGAAACTTTCTGCGACAACTCGGAGGCACCATTTGGCAAACAGAACCCACACCATTAGAACAGAGAACAGCTCTTATGAACAGCGCCAGCATGTCCCAGCGGAAGGTTCAAGGAATACTCTAGCATCCTTGGACCATTCATTACTAATGCATACCTCTGGCACCCATGCAATACTCAACAAGATTGTATCAACAGGCTAACCATAATTGCAATCATTAGCTTGCCTCGTGTTCCATTAAACGAAGCGCCGGGTGACGGGAATACCATCAGAGCGATGGTTATGGCCCGACAACAAATAGACACACGATGAGATAGAAGACTACTGCTCGCTGCAGCTGCTGTTCACAACCAATCAGACTCAGTAACCACCAGCATTTTGTTTCTTTTTTATCACAACTAAAGCTAAAGGAAATCTATTGCTTCCCGACATTATATTGTCACAGCTATGGCTGGAAACACAGTTGAACACAATCCCTGTATCTGTAGACTTACTTCAAAGACATTTTGCAGCAGTTCTGGCCAAGTGGTTTGGGTGACTTTCTTGACAGCTCAGCTACGGGGAACGTTCCAACTGCAATGAATCCTAACCCCAACCCTAACCTGAACTCTACTGAGATTAGTTGGGTAAGAAATGAAGGAGAAATAGAGCCATACTAGACTCATGATTAACTTTTCAAGACCTCGCAGACTCTCAGAGCTTTATGAACAACAATCAGCATCGTGAGTCACATTGTGATAGAGAACTCCTGAGATAATGGCTGGCAATTAAGAGAATTTGAACAACTCGAAGATTTAAACTCTGTGATAACCAAACCTTCTGAATTACATATAAGTTCAGTTCCTCGCCAGTCTGAGTCAGTCCTACCTCACATTACGGGGGACGGCAAGATCAGAGGCAACGCGGCGCCATGAACAAACACTCCGCCGATTAAAAACTAATTAGAGGCCTTCCCATGGGGCAAGAGGCGTGGCATAAACATGAAATGTATCGCCTGTGACGCTCACTTCTAGTTATCTTCTAATGAGTTTGTAATTAAGATAATGAAGTTGGAAGATTAATGTTGGCACGGCCAATCAGGGAATGAGATGACTGAGGATGTTTGGGTCCTGCTAATCACCTCAAGTTTTAAACTACTGAAATGAAACGATCAAGAATTTGACACGACATTCATCTGTGCTCGCCGAGTCAGGATCTTGATAACACGCAATTTCTCTATCGTTGTGTCAACAGTGGTGGTGTTCAGTCGAGAGAGAGAGAGAGAGAGAGAGGCCACATGTGTGTTTCAGACCATAATACATTACGACAACAGACAGTACTCTGTCAGAATATACTGTTGTGGGTGGAATCTTATATAATGTGAAGTGACTGTCAGCCAAACTACAAATTCTCTGTATCCAACCGAACCACAACGATCACAAGTGGAACAGCAGCTGCTGCTGTCTGCATAGAATTTCCAGCACAATACCCATCATACAAAACACGATACGAGTCGTGTTGTCCAACGAGAAAGAGAAATCTGACGCAGTAAGCTATGCAAGTATCTCCATGGCTGGTCAATAAACGGTCTGCAAGACTTCCTAATAGCCTAACCCAATGCCGCAGGTTCTGAGGCTATTTACTTGATTGATACAAAGTTTGAGGCAATCACCACGGCGGCTAATACTGGTTACATGTCCCTGTAATGAAGACAGGGCATGAGGAACAGTGGAAATAACATCAACTCTGGGATGAACAACCACACGTTGCCCAAACGATCCATGTCGTCCCGTAATGCTGGCAGTTCGAGTGTCAGGTCTTCCTAAAGTTGGTGATGTTGTGAAGGCTCAAGAGAGAATATCATCTTCAGGTCAGGTTCGTTGGACTTAGAGGCAGTGAACGTATGACTGTTGGTTCGTTGGGCTTGGAGGGAGTGAACGTATGACTGTTGGTTCTTTGGGCTTGGAGGGAGTGAACGTATGACTGTTGGTTCTTTGGGCTTGGAGGTAGTGAACGTACGATCCTTTTCTTGGTATTCCAAGGGAAGATTGGACTGAAGAGTCTAGAATGTATCGTGAGATTGATACAGCAGGAAGTGGTTCGGCCCGAGGAGACGAGCAACACCAAACTCAGGACACATATTCGAAACTTTCTGCGACAACTCGGAGGCACCATTTGGCAAACAGAACCCACACCATTAGAACAGAGAACAGCTCTCGTGAACAGCGCCAGCATGTCCCAGCGGAAGGTTCAAGGAATACTCTAGCATCCTTGGACCATTCATTACTAATGCATACCTCTGGCACCCATGCAATACTCAACAAGATTGTATCAACAGGCTAACCATAATTGCAATCATTAGCTTGCCTCGTGTTCCATTAAATGAAGCGCCGGGTGACGGGAATACCATCAGAACGATGGTTATGGCCCGACAACAAATACATACGAGATAGAAGACTACAGCTCATTGCAGCTGCTGTTCACAACCAATCAGCCTCAGTAACCATCAGCATTTTGTTTCTTTTTTATCACAACTAATGCTAAAGGAAATCTATTGCTTCCCGACATCATATTGTTGTCACAGCTATGGCTGGAAACACAGTTGAACACAATCCCTGTATCTGTAGACTTACTTCAAAGACATTTTGCAGCAGTTCTGGCCAAGTGGTTTGGGTGACTTTCTTGACAGCTCAGCTACGTTCCAACTGCAATGAATCCTAACCCCAACCCTAACCTGAACTTTACTGAGATTAGTTGGGTAAGAAATGAAGGAGAAATAGAGCCATACTAGACTCATGATTAACTTTTCAAGACCTCACAGACTCTCAGAGCTTTATGGGATCCTTTTTGCTTTAAGATCAATGACCATAAAGTCTGGCCATATGTATCCCATGCAGCCAATGTCCTGAATCTAATCCCCCGTCGACCAGCCACCGATCGCGTCACCCATCAGGAGATAGAATCATTCAACCAATCAATAGAATCCATCCCAGGCGATCAGGGCGGCACTCATGCTGCAGTTTTTATCAACCTCCGGTGGTGAGGGATTTCAGTTTTACTTGCAAAAACGATTATTCTCTTCTTGCCATGATCGATACCCTATTGACACCTATCTTTATGGGTAGAGGCAAATCAGTCTATGTTGGCACAAAAATCTTTGTATAGGAGCAATGTCGATCCATGCGACAGCTTCATCAGCGATGACAGAACTCATGTATTTATGCCAATAGCATTCGTGGTGATTTCTGAATACGTTGCCAGAGCACGATCGGCAATCGGCTCAAACATCTCAGCTATGAAGATGAGTTCTTTGGCGACGTGATCGTCATGCAGGGCACTGGTCGCTGATCAATTCTTCATTAAGAAGATTGTTGACAGGAATCTTAGAACAGATGTGTCAGATGAGCGCTTTCTCAAACCTCCAACGCTCAGATATAACAAAAGATATCAAGATAGGGCCACACATGAATGACATTACCGTACGTCATTTTTCTGAAATCCATTTGAGACTGCCACACTAACTTTGAAGAAGCTTTCAGCACAAACAAAGCAAAAAGTTCTACTCCATCCCCGAGGGATCACTACCACTCATCCAGTTACCAAACACTATCTTTTTTATGACAAAAAGCCACCATACATTTATCCCTTGGCATTTCTGCAGCCTCTCTTCCACGATACATCAAGGTTGCAGAATTACTTCCACAGAATTTGCTCCATATTGCAGCAAAAAAATATCCTCTTTCCACCGAACGTAAATCCCTCGTTTACGGTAACCTCACGTGATAACATATGAAAGAGAAGATGCCCTGTGAAGCCAAGTCTGCTGATTTCATTTCTTTCTAACTTGATTACACGATCATGTAATTCTTGCCGACGTTTCCCAAACAACTCGTTCCACTGGGACTTGTTCTTTTTTTCATCACATGCTGTGAATATCAGAAAGTTCAAAGAGAGGTTTGTAGAGTGATCAGAGTATCTCTTAATACTGCTTGACTCGCATCCAACTGTGTGCCATTCCCCGAAGTGACACAAGGGAGACTTTCATGACATACTCAACTGTTTGATTGACTGGAACCTCTAGAAATCTTGGACTAATTCTCGTGTTGGGGAGCCAGGGTGGTGTAGTGGTAGGGTGGTGTAGCGGTCAGATGGTCCCGGGTTCAAATCCCACTGGGCGTGAGACTTTGGGCAAGTCTCTTTACCTCACTGGCCTCTCTCCACCCAGGTGTACAAATGGGTACCGGTCGGAAATGCTCGGATTGTAGCGCTGAATGAGCAGCTCATCTGGGTTCTGCTGAAAGGTTTCAGGATAGACTGGGGTTAAAGTGTAAAGTCGGATGACACCTCTACCGTTGTTGATATCAGACTATTAACCTAAGCTTTAACTTTTTTTATATGATAGATCTGATCAGTAAAAGTAATTGCATTCAGAAAGAAGACACCTCGAATACTCCAGAAAAGATTGTTGATGATGTTGGGGATGATAAGGCTCAAGATATGAAAGCCCAGCAACCAACCTGGATTTGTCTCAGCATCTAGCATACTTCCTCTTCCTCACCACAACAACATACATCGACGGAGAAAAAACGAAAAATCGCTTTGAGCAGAATTATTTTGAAAGGAAACAACATGAAACAAAATAAGAAAGAAAAAAATTGGATGTTGTTATCGGTTTCCACATGACAGGTGTTAAATAGGAATTCCATTACCCAGTGGATTACAGCGGGAGGCGGAGAAAAAAGGTTTGTCGGATTTTGTTGGCAGTTGGTTTTTCTGCCATCGAGGAGGTGGCTACGTTCACATACCATGCCGCCATTGGTGCTGCAGTGGTTTCACTGGGTGAAATGATCTCAAGGAGGGAAGGAAGGTTGGAACAAACAATCTACGTGGTATTTTACAGTCAAATATACCGAGCTTACAGGACCTGCAAGGGTTCCCACACACGACGACGACAACCTCATCTCGGAGTTGGAGGATTTTCGAATAACCAGACTTGTCTCTGCAGTTGGTTTATCAGGGCATTAAAATTTATACCCCAGTACAAAATTGGACCCGATGGTACCACACATGTAAGATAAGGGAACACGTTGGCAATCTGTCTGATGGTGATGAGGCAAGTGGGAGATACGTGAAATGGACAAGACCGCTAATAGCCGACGACGATGTGATGCTCCCGTGATAACCCGTTTAGCCAGGCTGACACGTCTGTTATAGGCAGCACTTACGAGAGGGGGAAGACAGTTAGGAGAGAGATGTGGAAGAGGTTTTTATTGTAATTGATCAGATAGGTATCTGACCAGGAATGGAGCAGGAACCGGCCACAACAAGATCAGACCAGCAACAAGATCACATCAGGCACAGCACCAATAGATACCGTTCATAGAATACAGTGGCAGAACAGGTATTACCCCCTTGAAACTTCGGGTACTTGACCTGGTGTCAGAGCATAGCAAGATTGTATTGCACAATAGTCCTACGTCAACATTTGCAGACTGACCTGACCTGACCTGACGAGAGACGAGCCACGTATCCATCAAGATGCTACCTCACGACTCATGTCTGCGACATGCACGCAAGTCTTACCTTCATGTAAACATCCTCGACCGCCGACACCTCATAGCGTCTATTCCTCCGCACACTCATTGCGATATTCCAAAAGAAATCACTGCATCCTACCAGACAGACAAAATCATGCGACGACGACGGTGAGCTATCGATGTGTCGGAGTTGATCGGCACAGCAGGTAACCATACACTGTCAAGCCCTCGTCAAGACTATTGATCTCCCATGCTTGGCTATTGAACACTTCATGGGAAGCTTTGACACAGATGGTCGACTCGGACGGGAATCACAGACCCAATCACATCTGTTTATCATCAAACAATACATCGCAAGTCCCGTGATATATGTTGTGTTTTAGTATAGTACTTTCAGAGTTACATGTATTGGAATGGACTGAGAACTCAAAGAACCGGTAAACACATTACAAAGGCCGTTATAAATCTGATTTATAATTCATACTGCACGTTATTTCATACTGATCTTCACATATTTTGTCACTTCACCTGGCGGATAACAGGTGTTAAATTCATAATCGCTCTTAATTCAAACATATAGACAGATGAGTATTTAAAGTGCCAGACAGGGGTCAAACTCAGTTACTGGAATGCTCCATAGATTTTATAATGTTGGTGCCAAACACCTGTTTTATTTAAACATTCTTCATTAATTCAATCTGAAATACACCTCATCATAACTGTACATCACCGAGGTCAGTTGAAGCCACATGACCTAATAAGACCAACACCACATATTGTGTCCTACCAGTCATAATCTTCTCAAAACTTCAGTATTCTTACCTGAAAAGAGAAAGGAAATGTTTTCTGTGGATGAGAATGAATGCACTTAGGGAATATGGAATAGTTTGAAATAAAGATAACTCTCAAAAGACAAGGTTTGCTCTGAAAGAATATCAAATTTGGTATCCGACCAAAGTAAAGGTTCTTTGGGAAATTCAATGGAGATTGGGCTGAAAGCAGAAATAGGCAACTCTATCAAACAGTACATTTCTTCCAAGCTGAAGAGAATCAGACATTGAAGAGAAACATTGAAGGAGATCAGGGAGGTCACATGTCCCTATACTATAACCCTTCTAGTCTCTGTCCATATCTTCCATGAACTACATGTCCAGTGAAATCAATTGATCCTGCAGGCACTTGTTGCTGATGAGGAGACAAGCTGGAAAAGTCACTTGGTAACTGCTTGCCATGAAAAAACTAGAAAAAAAAATCATTCGATGAAGAGGCTTAATAATGGTCTATTAGATCAGGCACGGACGTGCAACTCTAGCAGCCTAGTGACATTACCAGGGAAAAACAGAACCGATTAGTGCAGCAACGAAACCCGTACTTGGAAATACTAGCCTCATATACATGTCAAAAAACAAGTCGCGCTTGGCAGGTCTGTCAAGGGGAATTATTGGAGAATGACTAGCATAATGGATCGGGGAGAAATTGCGTCATGAGACGGAGGAAGGAAATGAAATATATGATCGGAGGTAAGGCGCAGGATTCTGGTGGACAATGGCTATATCCGGCATCAAGATACAGTTGGCGCCCGCCTAGTCTGGGCGACATGATGATTTGCCCGTCCCGAGCTCGGTATATCATGTTGCCCTCAGCGCATGTTGCGACTGACCATTTTTCGGATTACAGTACCCCCACTGTAATCTAAGGGCAATTTTTGTCGGAAAAATGGGTCAACTGACACATCTACAAAGGTCAAAGTGTGTCCTTGCTCAGACAAACCCGCAGCGCTGTCCCCGTCGACCATCAAGCTCAGGAAAGGGATCCCATCCATCATTCATATCTCCCCCACATCTGTAATTGATAATCAAACATGATTCCGCCACATAAACCAATTGTGTCTCGCCAATCAGGTCCTCACAGGAATCAATAGGAAGGCACGTGTACTCTATCTGACAATCATAGACTCCTGGGGGAGGAGGCACAGGGATGGGTGGAAAAGGGGCAAGATGACCTGAAAGAGTGTGGACCAATGACTTGTACACATTCACTAAACCTCTGACTCCTATCACATTTGTATACAATGGTGAGTTAATAGTGAGTTCAGTTCAGCTGGCAGGACAAAAGGCACAAACGAAACAATGGCCATTGTGGAAAAGGGACTAAGATTTCGGTGACTGATCAGTAAACACCAACAACTGGAAACTTGTACTTATCCAAGTCACCCCTGACTTCTTTCACTTCTGTTGACATTCGGTCATATGAATAAAGACTAGTAAATGCTTTTACTTGAATTTTGGAACCCAAATGCATTAGACAATGCTGTACAAATCTGAAGTAAAAGCATTTGCTAGTCTTTATTCATATGGCCCATTGTTGAGGTTGTGGGTTGAGTTTTAGTTCGCTGAAGCGAATCAATGGCACTTTTATACTTGCTGACAGAACTATTAGAAATGGAGAGAGATGGTCGTACCTTGTAACAAACACAGCGTGTAATCCAATGTGCTGTGAAGGAGACTTAATACCCCCATCACACTGAGCTAGTTCTCAGTACGTTCTTGAAAATTTTGCCGAACGGGCTCAAACTGTGTGCGAACGGAGTGGACGTAGTGGCAACGTTTTACAGTCTTTTTACGAACTTCGTGGATGGGAAGGGTGCTCCAGTACATCGAAGCATTATTTGGCCAAAGGTACACGTTCTAGCCCGTTTTACGATTTTTTTAGGACGGGGCAGGACGTTTTGAGAACGACTTCAGTGTGATGGGGGTATAAAATCCTACTTGATTGTATAGAACTTGACAGAATGAATGAGTTATTCATTGCACTTGAAAATTTAATGTCATTACACGACCCCTCTGTCTGCTTGCTAATCATTAAGAGTGTTTTTGGAATGAACCCAACACGATATCGAACCTGGAAGCCAATTTGCGACCAGCAAGAAACCTGAGGCTCATTCTCAATAAGACGGGGAATTTGAATAGAGAGCCACGTGTCGAATGTAACATAATTAGCCGAGTCGATATGAGGCGATTTGTAATGTAACGCAGTAGGAAACGAGAGCCCGGGGAAACCCACACGCTTTCTGATACTCATTCTCTCGTGGTGGATTATTCAGAAGAGGAATTTAACCAATAATCTCACAGGTGACACGAGGGCAGCAAGTGCTGTGTCACTGATAGGATCATGCAGTGTATCACACTGGCTGCAGTAACACTGCTCTGTCTCACCTTGAACACGAGTCAGCCCAGAAGGTTGAGACCGAGAAGAGGGCTAGGACAGGGCTAGGACCAGAATAGAACCTCAAAGAACCTCCAACACCAACATGGCCTCTCGTCTGGTAGGCAGAGAACATCACCAAAACCAACATGGTCTCGAGTCTGAGAACCAACACAGCCTCTCGTCTGGTAGGCAGAGAACCTTACCAAGACCACCACGGCCGGCCTCTAGTCTGGTAGGCAGAGAACCTCACCAACACCACCACGGCCGGCCGAGAACCTCACCAAGACCAAAATGGCCTCTAGACTGGTAGGCAGAGAACCTCACCAAGACCAACACAGCCTTGAGTCTGGTAGGCTGAAAATGGATTCAGCAGCATATCTCACATTTGAGTGATTGAGTATTGAATTAGCATCGTGAGTGATTGCCTGTCAATCACCCGTATCTTCATATCATCACAACCACACCAATCATGCCGTCCAATTACCCTGATTCAACATATGTCAGCTCGGGTAAGTCACCAATAATTTTGTTATCACTGATCAAGATAAAAAGCGATGCATTTCTCAACCACTTCCTCTGCCCGGGGGAGGGATGTACCGGGTTTGAAAGATTGATTCTTATGAATCAACGAGGATCAATTTGTTAGATCACTTCGTGAAGGACGGCATTGATTTTTCAAGGAGGCAGCAAAGTGTTGCTGAAACGATCAACATGCTGAATAAAGTGAGGATGGCCTGACATCAACTGTTGCCATACACTAGATACACAGATGGATGAGATTAATGTGCCCGGGTACCAACCTAACACCACAAGGCACAAGCTCTACCTCGGCCATCCTGAAGTAATCAGGTCTTTTTAGGAGTATGAGGATGGCTCCTAGTCGCATCCACAAAGCTTTGTGGGCCGTGACGGAGGAACAGTGCCCTAAGAAGACCTGATTTCCTCAGGATGTACCTCGGCAGGAACCGGACACTTCTACATTCAGATGGACCACAACAGTCAGATACTGTTAGCTGTAACGTTTTCTGTTTCTGGTCTGATCTTGAAGCTCTGAACCTTAGGTTACTTTGAAATGTACTGGAGTATCCAAGGACCAACAGCTTATCAGTTTGCTCATGACGACTGTTCAAATACAACCTGCCATTAGAGTGACAATTTCCGGACACTCCATCCAGTAATGTCGTCAGGTGCACATTGGTTGGGGCAATAAGACAGATCAGGAGAAACATATTGACATAATGTCCAACCATGGCACAATAGTCAGGTCAGGAAATGGACAGTTTGTAATGATTGCTCCTACATCAGGTTATGAATTGACAAGATAAGGGTATCGCGATCAATTGGTGCTTTTTTCACTTAATACATTCTGGAACGAACAGAAATGAAAGGCCAACTATTAGGAGAAACTCTACTGATGAATGCAACAAGCAAATGCAGGAATACCAGCATCTTAACTACAATACAAAGGGTCGTGACATCGCAACGCCCTCTGACGATGTTTCCACCAACGTCTTATGATGTAGCCAATACATGAGGGGGGTCAAGGATGGGGAACCAGGAACCACGGGGTAAACCTGCACTCACTGTGCGTACCGGTATTCGAATCCTCGTTCTTGACCACACTCGTGCTGACCCAGATAATGTAGTTGTTGACTCAATTCAAAAGTGGCAGTCTTGAATGCCGAGAACGCAACTCCAGTCGGGCCAAGAAGGTGTTCTTCTCAACTCTCCGCTGAGTGGGGAGTGAAAAGAACATGTTCTTGGCCCAATTCGAGTTGCGTTCGAGACTGCCGTTCTCGAGTTGAGTCAGCAACTACATGGACTTGGTCAGCACGAGTGTGGTCAAGAACGAGGATTCGAATACACCCACCGTGCGAGTCACTGTCTCCAAGCCATGACCTACACCATGACCATCAGTATGACATCAGTCAACTCTCTCAATATTAAAGGGTTAAATCAAAGTTTGTTGAAGTAAATCAAGTGAGTTAATTTGCCATCAGAAGGTAGTGATGTGTCTAATGACGTTTCACTCCATCTAAACAGTAACCTCACCTTCCGCTGCTGGCACGCTCCGAAACCAAAAACAGTGAAATGGAAACGATTTGATCAAACTTTCTTTCTATTTCCATGGTAACCAATTCACTGTGAGAAATTACGGCAATTAACAAGTCAAGCATATGACACAGCTGACAGGAGTGAAACTGACAACAAAGATGTTTTTGAAAAACTTCAGGAAAAAAGTTGGTTTTCATGGAGATTTATTTGCGAGATTTGAAGTTGGACAACCACAGTTCCATATTCCTAAATATACATGTATCACCGAAATACAAAACTGTGTAACATCAGTTCATGTATCGATGCTTCCTGAGTTGTATTTGTCTCGAATGGCAGTCCACACCAGGAGAGAACAAACAGACCATTGTGTGAGTCTAGGAAGAAGTGAACCACTTGGCGGTCAACAGGCATGCCAAGTGGTCCTTGGTGGTTACTGATTCTGGCTGGTAATGACCCTGGTTCAACTTCGTGCACTTTGTGATCACATCATACACAACGAATACTGACTCTTCCCCTCCATAAGATATGAAAGCAACGCTGCATCTTTCTATTGCAATGGAGTTTTCTTACGGAGATGAAAAAGCAATTTGATTTGAACGGAAGCCATCAACATGTAGAATCAGAAATGTAGTTGAAACATTCTGATGAGATAGAATCAGACGGAGTCATAAATCCAAGGAAATGAGAGAAGAGATCCCTCGTGGCACAGTTGCTGCTGTTTTTATCTCGACATCGTAAACATGGAAAGGACAAAAACGTTAAGTTTTCATTTCCAGTACAGCGATGTTGTGTGAAATATTAATAAGAAAGAAGGATGAAGGAAATGAATGGAGCCTGGACAAAAACCAAGAGGCAGTGATCGATAATATAATGATAGAGGGCAATGGAATGGTCAGGACCTACGGGACCATCTTGGGCTGTCTGAGAGGTGCAGTGAAAACACCAGGGTAGCGAGCATAAAGGGGTTGTAACCCTATGTCAGGCCTAAGCCAGGCGTAGTGCTGGTCGAGGATAGGGCATTGACCAGCACTACACCTGGCTTAGGCCTGACGTAGGGTTATGACCCCTTTATGCTCGCTACCCCTGGACCTGTCACCTCTGAGGTCCCTGGCCTAGGTTTCTTTACTTCATGTACTTGTAGCTCCTACCTTCACTGGCCGGCCACGCTTCTCTTATTTCTCCACATGTTCACTGCTGCCTATAGTATCCACACTGTATTCCAAACAACAACTGCAGTGCAAACTTCCAAAACCTTGTGTGTGTAATCCTTAACCCTCTTACATTGTATGTGTCAGGCCCTAATTACCAACTTCTTTTCCAACTCAATGCAAAAGTGAAATCTACATATTTCTATTCAACACATACAAACTATTGTTGGTCAATCAAATAGGTAGGTCTATTGAGGTGAGATGACATATTGACAATACATTTAGTGAACATGTGGAGAATGAGAGAGGCTTGGCAGCCAGAACTGACAAGCACATGAAGCAAGGAAACTCAGTTCAGATTGAACCAATTTCTTATTTTACTCCACCCTCAAACACCCTGGAAGTCCAAGCTTATCATGAATCGGAATCAGATCCGTGACCAACAGAATGCAGTGCGTTCCCCATGTCACTTCAAACAGCCATAAGGAAATGTGGAAAAAACTCAAAAGAAAAGGAGAGCAGGCATTTTTGTCAGGTCGATGAGATACAACTTCCTTTCTACCTTCATAAACCTCTTCACATGACTGTCGTGCGTTGGCGAGAAAAGGCCAAGTCGACAATTACTCTGCAGCATTGGTGTCAATCTCCTAGGAAACCAGAACGTTACCGACAAGCTTCTTAACTATAAGTCTAACTATCAAAGGCTGTTATCCCGTATTCTAGCTGGTGGTAATAATCAGACCAGTCTACTTAGGATGGTGTATCATCCTGGAGCCGACTGACGAACAGCTCTTTACAATGACAACAACAGTCTCAGAATCCTTTCTTCCTGGCCATCTTGAGTGTGATATCTCACGGATGGACTCGGTCGTTTTGATGTGTGACCATCTCGGAGAGGATTTGAGAGCTTGATGCTCGGGTAGAAGTGTCGGGGATCAGATAGGTGAAAGTCTGAGAGGCCAAGGGGTAAGATCACCAGCCACACATCAGGTTATCCACTCACATCTTTCGTTCCAAACTTGGCACTTCTATCTCCTTAGGAGGATCTCCTCTGGAGATTGACTTCTTGCTTATTATCTCTCTCCTTAGGAACGTGTTACTTATGGATGCACTAAACATCTTAGTTTGGGGAACTCACAAAAGAATCCTCAATGGGACATCATGGACTAAGCAGTCTTTGAAAACATCAACTTCACCAAGAAACAAATGAAGAGATCGACTGTCAACATCTTCATACGACCAGCCTTCTCCCGCAATAACTCTTTCAGAATAGAAAGGCTTCCAATCTCAGTACCAACTGAACCTTCAACTCACAATCAACATGGCCACTTAGACCCTGGACACAGGGAATGCACTGAGAACAACAAGACACCAAGGCTAGCGTCCACTGCCATAAAAAATACCACCAGTATTGATTGTCTAACAATGGAAGGCACTCTTGGTGGAATTGCTTGGCAATATCTTCTAATGGATTAGAAAAATAGACATTATGAGATGGGAAAGAGCATTCCTTTTTCAAACATCCTGTGAAAAAGTCTTTTCTCTGCCTGGAGGTAATCTCCTCAGGGGAACCTCTCTGGCATATCACCTCTGCCTGGAGGTCATCTCCTCAGGGGAACCTCTCATGGCAGACACCTCTGCCTGGAGGTCATCTCCTCAGGGGAACCTCTCTGGCAGACACCCGCTGTCTGGAGGTCATTTCCTCAGGGGAACCTCTTTGAAGAGGCACCTCTGTCTGGAGGTCATCTCCTCAGGGGAACCTCTCTGGCAGACACCTCTGCTTGGAGGTCATCTCTTCAGAGGAACCTCATTCAGGAGACACCTCTGCCTGGAGACTTATCACAAGCCTTGCTCTCTCAGAAGAACCTCTCCAGGAGGAACCTATCCTCTGAGAAGAACCTCTCACAGAGGACACCCTTCTCAGAGGGAACCTGATGAAAGGACACCTCTATCAAAGAAACTTTAGAGGATCATATCAGACAAGACAGTCTTCAAATGCCATGAGCAAATCCCTCAGACACCAGAGACGTCCCAATGCCAAAGCCTGAAGAAAACGTGGCTGTATGATGAAACTAATTAGTCTCAGAGACGGAACACATTCACACTTGATCACCATGTTCTCTCACCTGACAAGACCAGAGAAATGGCCTGGCCGTGTTAAGGGATATGTGATACCGTGGTTTCCTAAGGGTAGGAGGGAAGAAGACAAGTTTAGAGTCTAACGGGCATAATTATTGAGAAAAACATGAGCCGAGTCAATAGGCAGACACCGGCTAATTACCTACTGCTACTTTTTAAGTAGGTTCTTTAAGCCTCTCTGCAAGACGGGATCTTTTTTCCTTTTTTGAAATAATGAGGTCTGGCTTTCAGTGAACAGACAGAAAGCCAATTATTGACTTCTCTCTCAGATGTGGAGGGTTTCAGGGGGTGGATGACAGGAGGGACTCGGATAAGGAAACAAATAGTATCTGTCCCTGCTGAGGGTTGTTAGAGAGAGAAAAGGACAGGGACAAAGGTCGTTAAATGTAGTCACTGGGGTCCAAAGTCCATAATCCCGGTGATTGATCAAGAAGTAGCTTATGTCTCGACTTGACCAGATCTGACGGAAATTCCTTGTACGCTGCACCATAATACGATAAACTGGTCAATACCCACGAGATACGGTGACGTCAAACATTCCAAATCTTTCCTCTACCTTGCACTCCATCCCTGTTGCACAATCTTATAGGTTTATTGATCACCGCATGAAGCAAATTATCAAGAACGGACGAGTCAGTCTTCGTTATTGTACATTCAGTGATTTTCTTGTAAAAATCTTGAGAACGATTGCGATTACATTCCATGCTGCACTTGACTGAATACAGAATGCAATAGGTGAGGTTTTTTAGCAAATGAGTATTTATCGTGTGGACCAGAAGATCTTCCAATCAATCAGTCCATTAGCGGCTGTCAATGTTTCTGTGACGAGGAGAGCTCCATCACTGCCTCTCATTCTAATGTTGCTTGGACTGGAAGAGAATGTAAGGGACATCCAGCACAGTCCAAGCAAGATGGCATCCCACCAATGTTGGCCTGACAGCGCCACAAGGATTACATCATCAAAGCCTAGAGCCAACCAATGTAGCAGATTCGATCCCCAGTTACAACTCTACGGCAAAACTTCTTCCCAGCCTCCATGGGCAAATATGGTTTCCTCTATGAAGGCACCGACGGTCAACTGTACTTCCAACCACAATCCAGGTTCAACTCAAGAAAATATGACTGAACGCCACCTGTGGCAAATCTTACATTCGTTTTGAATTCATAGCAGATGATATCGGCAGGAATAGGACGAGTGAAACAAGAGCTGGGCAAGTCATCGCGAGCATCCTGACAACCAGCCACATCATCTCACAGTGAATAATTAATCAGAGAGAGAGAGCTACCTTCAACGATTTAATTTGACAGCTTCTTCAGCTACCGCCGTGATTTATTCCCCTCGCTAAATACCAAAACGGGGAGGTAATAAAATCCCAAGTTAATTAGACTTTATAAGAAAAAATGCAGAAACGCTCGAGAAGACGAGAGACAGATATTCATTTCTAAGATCAATTTGCCGAATATATTAAATTTTAACGAAGAAATATTTTGAATCTGCGCCCAGTGATATCTGATGAAGGCGGCAGCGTCTGGTTGTGACAGACCAGGAGATGGTGAGGAGCTTGTTAAGGTTTTACTGATGGTTCTCCTGGTAGACATAACCTGTCATGGGGTATTTTAAGAGGAGAAGATGATCGTGGATAGAATACCGCGGAGGAGTTTGTGAGGAGAGAATAATACAACTGCTTTGCTTTCATGTTTACAATACATCTCATGAGATGCATCTTTCATCTTGATGTCCTTTTGTAATGATGTAGGTCAGGAGGAAGAAGATGTTTAAAAGTAAACAACAGATTGAACCATCCGAGGATTTGAAATAACACCTCCCTTTCTTAGTGAAGTCTTTTTAGGCCATCAAAACCCAGTTTATGGAGGGCAAGTTACAGACACATTACAACTGCACAAAATAAGATGCAGAATCATTTTAGAAGCAAATTTTTCAAGCTGGGTTTTTTGGGTATGCGACCAGCAGTTGAGATACACGACCCCAGGGTTGTGATTGGAAGTCATAGTATCCAGTTTCCTCCTACGCTACACCACAACTCTAATCTTCGATGAAGAACTTTTCAGTTGTCAAGAAAGCAATCAAGCAACTCCCCCACAAAGTCACTCATAGGACCACTAGATAGGCTTGCTGGGGAGCCCTGAGGTCTGGAGAGCGATTCCATTTTGGGTATGAACAACACAACCACGACAGCAGTGCAGACCCCCCCCCCCCCAAGAATGAGCGTCACCCGTGAAGAACAAGGAGTCACCTCCTCCCTATGAAGAAAGGGAAATCCCCCCCCCCCCCATCAAGGATGCAGCCTACTGTCAACCCCCCCACCATCAAGGATGCAGCCTACTGTCAACACATCACTGCAGTGCAATGACATCAAGAACAAACTGAGGCAGTGAAGTTCATACTCTGATCTAATGACAAGTTGAATTTACAACAAAAATCAAAAGTCAAATCATGTTGTTAGGTTCATTAGGGAAATCTTTCTGGTTACAGGTCAACTTAATGAATGCTTCATCTACCAAACTTTATAGATCAAACCACAGTCAAAATGGAGAATGTTAAGGTAAAAAATAACAGTGGATTCGGAAAGTCTTTTGTGTCCAGTTTCTTTGTGAGCCAGGAACAAAAACAACCATCAGCACAAAAGACACAACAGCAGTCACTGTAACTCGGATTGTATTCAGCTGACGTTATAATGATACTTAAAACACTAGAGGTGAATCACTTCAATAGACAATGAGGATTGACTCAATGAGATAATGCAACCAGTGGCTGCTGTGATGACT
>NMRB01001319.1:12910-75179 GCA_002633025.1 Notospermus geniculatus
CAAGGTCAGGAACAAAGGGCAAGAGAAGAGGTCAAGGTAACAACGTAAGGTGAAGGTCATTGGCTATAAAAACGACAGGAGAGCGTGCACGCTGAAGGCCCAACGAGGTTACGATCCGGAGCATGCAACGAAACGTAGGGGGAGTAGCTCTACTCGGTAATCTCTGACACAGAAGCTGGTACCTTTGACTTTTGTAGATTTGACCGAGTTTGCAACGAAATTCGACAAAATAAGTCCGAAACGATGTTGAAATGACGTTGAGGACGGTTTCTGATCAACTGCAATCGCAATCAATCTAGAATAAGAAGTATCAAGTGAAAGCTGAATATCCCTGTGCGATGATGTATCTGCTCCGTTTGTAGCATGTAACCTTCGTCCTCAAAGCATCAACGGATCGGAGTATCCCGACTCTGCGGTCCGTAACGACCGCCTAGATACAAAAACCAAGAAAAGAAGCAGATTCTGTGAATTACTTTTGATTGGTCGACATACTTGAGGGAAAGATGACGGAGCACAACACTTGGTCGTTACTTTATATTCATAATGTTGCCCGTCCGTTCGGTCACAATGGCTGTAATTGGTACGACTTGTCCCCGTGGCTTTGAGAAAGTCTCGCGGTGGCCACGGCACGCGCCAGACCTGCTGGTAAAAACAATGGTATTAAGAGCGCATTGTTGGTCAGGCATCTGTAGGGAGTTTCTTACATGTAAACAAGTTCTTGACGTCTGGTCTAAGGTACCCTCCAGACTGAAGGAACTGGTGTATTTGGTCAGCTGTCGTAGGGACAACATGGTATCCACAATGAAACCGCTTTTGACAAGCTACCTGGGCCGTACGCACAAAACATCTTAAGACTAGTATAAAATTTCCCTTTAAACTATTGTTCCAAACAAAAGATAAGCGAAATTTTACACTTAAGATGTTTTGTGCATATGGCCCCTGGGCCCATATTCATAAAAGTACTTAAGTCAAAGTGTGGTACTCATCTTTTGTATTGAACAAAGGATAAGTATCACACTTAGACTTAGTTTTATGAATATGGGCCCTGGCGACGATAGAATACAACCAGGAATGCGTAAAGGAAGGAAGAATAAAACCAGCGGTTGTAGAGGACAGTAAAATGCCATTACCACCACCGCTGATGATACCCCAGGATGACTTTTGATACTTTCATCCAATGACACCTTTCTAACAAATCTAAAAAGAAAAATCCAAGGATAACATCACTAATCTGTATTACCCAAGCTTTCATTATTATGATTTGATGATATTGACCGGTGTGTTATAATATTATTGATAGAATCAGCGACTTGGAGTTATCATCAAGGCGGAGGTGTCGACTCTTATTGTCTTTAAATTAACTCCGATAATAAAGTTTAAAATAAGCGAATTTCTTCCGCTGAGAATGTAGCCAACTCACGGTTCAGCATCACTGGTCATCTCTCTCAAGTAGGGGTCACGTGGCCGACATCAAAGCCGACTTAACTAACAAAATCATCGCAAAATTTATCAAATATTTGTTTGGGCGAGATTTTCTTCATTTGGGATATCAAATCAGCACCTCGTCGACTGCTTGCCTTGTTTCATATTAGCAAATAAATCAAGTCATTGTCATTCTATTGTCTGAGCGCACCAGAGTGCCTTCAAAATGCACTCGGCTACAATGAAAAACTTGCTCAATTTGAGCATCCTAATTCCTTTAGTCGAAAAATAACCCAGGGTAATATACCAAGGCGAGCAAGCGAAGCCTGTATCAATTTATTTTAATGTGATGGTATATTTAAAGGTTGAGCCCTTATTAAGCACTTTTAGTTTTAGAGCCACGCGCCAATTTCAAGCCGTACTTTCGCCTGTGGAGAAATTTGTATGACAGTTGGTGTTTTCAATAGGCCAATTTGTAGCTGCTGCGCTGACTGTGGACGGCTCTCGCTCCCTGCACCCGCCGACAAAGCTTCACCGCGGTGTCAGGGGACCTCTTTGAAATTTATTAAGACACATTCACCACCACGCCCAGCCTACTATACCAGAATGATTGTCTTGAAAACAATTACCGCGCCGACCAATCAGCGTTGAGTATTCTTGATCACCTCGGAGGGGAGATTCTGCGTTTACGGAAAGGCTGCGATCTGATTGGCCAGCGGCGTTACTGGCAAAAGATACTACACAGAAGTATAAATGTACATTGCCTAAATGTTATTAGCCAGTCCAATTTCAGAAGTGATAATTCACTGGCCTAACATTTTCAACTTTCAAATCTGTGACCACGTTTTAAGCAAAGACAGTGTAGGATGGCGACTATGGCCGAGGAACAGCGGGTCCCTGTCCCGGGTGACGGCAAGGAACGAAAATGTGAAGATTTCACTGCTCTATACTCGATGGATACCGGTACGACGGCTGCAAGGACACTTACAGACCCCAACGGTGAGTAAATACAATTTAGGCCCTTACAAACTTTACAGCATCATTATCCTTGATGCAAACTTGGAATTCTTCAATTCAGGAACTACGGACAGATAAATAAAACCAACCTGTGCCCCTTATATTTCTGCGTTATCAATAATAAGTCCACGTAATTTGCTTACCTGAAGTGATCGTATTGGCCCATTAACGTCATAACCATTTTTGTTTGGTTGTTTAGCGCAAGAATCAAATATTCCTTAAACAGGTTGGAGATGAATTTGATATTCGATTGAGTCGGAGAATCCAATTCCTGCCTCAACAGGTAGCTCAAGTTAATAACCAGCCGATTATATACCTTTATTGACCAAAGGTAGATCGCTCTCTACCCCGTCAAGTGCTACACTAACTTCATTAATTAAAATTATATAATTTACACTAAGTAATATGATCGTATCTGACAACTCGCATATCGAATTTGTGCTGAAAAGGTGGGGGATAAAAAGAAATAATAGGGGAGAAATCTGTCAATGTTTCGCCACCATTCGCCAGGAATGTTCGGCTGGACGGACACATTTTCGTGCCGTGACTTTTTATGATTTTTCGGAATATTCATAGTGTTTTTCTTATTTCGTTTTAGATGGATTCCGATGCGGTGAGTTACGTTATTGTTTTCTATATGTTGTCTGCAAACATCAAAACTATTGATATCAAAATTGTGTGAGTGTTGTCATACCACGCCAAGAGCCGAAATGTCACAAACGAACGATTGTTATGAAAACGTGGTTGATGGTTACTAAATACCACGTATCATTGCTAAATGTACTTCAGACTCGAATTTCAGATATAAAACATTAAGTTTCTTCACCGCTTTTACACCATTCCTGTCGATGAAAACTCTGACGGATGATGGACCCTAAAATTCTGGTACCAAAATTTACACGATTTTATCATCAGTTAAGTAAAAGAAAGAAATTGATACACATTTTAATTTGCGTTATGGTACCACGAATTATTTGTAATATACGTCACTATTTGGCGCAGCCATTTATCTTAGATTAGGGGTATGTGTTTTAATGTCTACACTTTGTTCATCTTCCGGCAAAAGATTGTTACAAGTAGCTTGCTTTCTGCTACATCATTCTGTCGATGATGTTTCAAAGGTAGGCTCTTCTGTCGTCAAACTGTTTTCAAAGAAAATGTTCTTTCATTTTAACATTTCCAACTCCGATGCGTAAAATCTTCGGAGAAAAAGCTTTGCGAAACCTACCCTCGTCTTCGCTAGCACTTTTTGTACTAATGTTGCTCTGGGATGTTCACAAACACGTTATCACTGGATTTCTATTTTCAAACCGATGAAATCTCCTAAAATATGTCATTCCAAAATAACCCTACACCTGATGTTGTGCCCTATGGCCATTTTTCTATCATTGTTGCTCTTTTGACGGAGGTCGCGGCTAATTTAACCATTGTGGCTTAATCTGGCTTAATTACCGAGATATGGCCCTCGTTTAGAGCTCCAAATCCGGATAAACCTCGGTCGACAGGATGCGGACACTTGTCTCTTCAAGTGGATATTATACCCCTTCCTCGCGTGCCGCCAGGACAATGGTGAACGCTTGTCACAAATCGTCAGAAAATTTGTGCCGTGTGCCACGACAATGAGCCACGGGGGCTGGTACCTCCTGCTATTGTGATCAGACAAACGGTGATGGTTATCATCCAGTCCGTACACTTCGCACTCTTGCTGGTGGACAAGTTTTCTGTTGTTGATGTCATTTCGCTCTCGACTCCCGACTTCTATTCCTGAAGTCAAATCAGTTCGGCATGCGTGTTGCGGGCAAGCAGTAGGCCTACTCAAAATGAATGGTCAACTGAACCATAGTACTCTATGGGGGCATGTGTCACGATTTGGTGTTGTCAGGTCTTCCAAAGCATTGCAACAAAGTATGACCTCTGATGACGCTCATTTGAAAGTTTGGCGTCATCAAAATAGATTTGACTCAGGCGTTCGACTCAATTATTTTGCCTTCCTCAGTGTCAGTGCGGCAGCCAATTATTTGAAGAGGATATTATTGCTTCTATATAAGCGGAATAACAAAATCTGAAGGTCCATTGACCATATCGTATCGTCCGTTTCGCAACAAAATCTGTGAAAAAATGTCCGTCAGTTTCGCCGTATTTGATCTATTTAGGAGCCTACTTAATATGAAGTTTAACAAGTTATTGTTTAATGTTCAACAACAATCCGCCAATCATCCTCTATCAAGGACAAATCCCTCACAAAAACTGTTAAATGGGAGTATAACGTCGATCCCTTTGAAAACAAATGGTGTTTTTTTTGTTTTTATAAAGATTAATTAATTATTAAGACCAAAGCAATATGAGCTATACTAGTATTACCGTCTGTCATGGTGTAAAGTGATTCTAAGTTGGTCATGTTTTACCATCCCTTGCGTGCGCTCCGAGGTGAGAGATGTAATCCTCACACCCGCCCTGCCCAATCCCCTTTGTTAGGGTCCTACCCTGCCAGCCGACCTGGGGTCTAACATGGTATAAAGATCATATAGTCTGGTCTATGGTGTCGTAATCTTGCACAAAGTTTACGCTACATTAGACAGTCGGTGTTTTGATGGTGTGAAAGTTGTCTGACAAGTGCTTTGATGCTTTTTGGCAATAGTCGGCTGGCTGGGTCTATTATAGGCAACGCCATTTGGTGCCGAGTACCTTCTGGATTCGTTGCAAGGTTGTTGACGTTTCGTTTTCAAAAATCTAATTGCTCCTTATTTACATTCTGGACATATGTAATTCTCGGTTCGCAACTGGGCAACTTCCTGTCAACATGAATTCTGCTCCATATATAGTTCAATATTTTGCCGTTATTTTTTAATACATTTCTTTTTCGTCACCTTCTGTTTTGCCCCTATTTGTATGCAATGAGAAGCGATGTTTACATGGTCCATTCTGAATCAGTTTGCTTCCCAGACCAACGACCTAAAAATTGGTATAACTGCTTTACTCCTTATTCACTTTGGTGCAAAAATCCCTTCTTACTCGTCTAAATCAAATCTACATAATCCAAACTCTACCTTGTACATTGCAAAAGCATTGTCTACATTCCTATGACAAGATTCTACGAGAAATGATTTAAAATTTATCTCGGGTCGTCCACCCTATTAGCGGCAGTACGCCACCGTTAGTTGAATGAATGCACAGCATATAATATTCATGCGCCGAGATTGTGAGTAAACGGGCGCCATTTTGTGTGGCAAATAAGTCATTCTTCCGTGAGTCACCGGACCGAATTAACATTCACAATATGTAACAGCGTCACGTGACGATCAAGGGCGATTCTTTTTGAAATGGAGTCCGCTTGCCATCACCGGAGTGGTGTAGGCCTACAGTTCAAGGACGACGCCAAGAATGGGTCAGAACGTAGGTAAAGCGGCAGAACAGGTGATTGGATAACGAAAGAACTGTCCCGGAGAAGCTGAAATGAGCTTCTCTGATTGGCCAGTTTAGGCGGACGTGTCTAAAAAAAGCACTTTTGCTCTTCTTCAAAAGAACAGCTGGCAATCGTGCTGGCGATTGATGCCTAATGCGAGGGTCCGTGGGAGCGAATCCGGTAGGAAGCTATGTCTTTCACGTAAGAAACCCGTTACTATTTCATGTTCTTCAAAAGAGTAAATGTTATACCGTAAATACGAACAATTCAAAGCTGCTTTTGTCCATAGGAAATTTTTTAGAAGATAACCAGGGCAAATAGGTAAATGAAATGGTCCATGGACCATGTGCTCACTGGGTTGGACATAATAGTCTAATGACATAGGGAGGTACATATCAGTTATGAGCAATCTGGGACAAGTCATTCCCAGGAAAGACTGATGATTTTTTGGTTATGCCACCTGGCGGCCATATTGGATGTCCGATCGGGCTGGAACTTCACATGCACATAAAGGTCATCTGCAGAGGACCACATAGCATAGCACATTGGAGCGCTTTGGGTCAAGTCGTTTCTGAGTTACAGCACTTTGATGATTTTTGGGTTACGCCACCTGGCGGCCATATTGGATGTCCGATCGGGCCAAACCTTCACATGGACATAAAGGTCATCTACAGGGGACAACATAGCACATTGGAGCACTTTGGGTCAAGTCGTTCCTGAGTTACAGCACTTTGATGATTTTTGGGTTACGCCACCTGGCGGCCATATTGGATGTCCGATCGGGCTGGAACTTCACATGCATGTAAAGGTCATCTAGATAGAGGTAAATATCAAATTTGAGCACTCTGCGTCAAGCCGTTCCCGAGTAATAGCACTTAGTAGATTTTCAGGTTACGCCACCTGGTGGCCATATTGGATGTCCGATCGGGCCGAAATTTGACATGCATGTAAAGGTCATCTAGATAGAGGTAAATATCAAATTTGAGCACTCTGCGTCAAGCCGTTCCCGAGTAATAGCACTTAGTAGATTTCCAGGTTACGCCACCTGGCGGCCATACTGGATGTCCAATCGGGCCGAAACTTGGCATTTTTAAAGGTACCCCTCCAATGCATGTTTATACAAGATATGAAGTCGCTCGGTGAAATAATGACAAATTGTGGCAGGTTCGTCACTTTTGTCGAACTTTGACCTGTGACCTTGAAAGGTAGGTCAAATCAAAAACCCGTTATATATGTTATGTATCCTTATTAGCTACACCTATGATAAAAATTTGGAGATGATCTAGTCATTAGTTCAGGAGTTATTGCACTTTTTGTGTTTTTGGTTTCCGCCACCTGGTGGCCAAACTGAGAGTCGAATGGGACCGAAACTTGGTGTGGTGGGTCACCTGACCTAGGGGTATATATGTACCAAGTTTCAGATCAATAGCTTCAGCAGTTACGAAACGTGCCCTGCTAACGGACAACGACGGACGACGGACGACGACGGACGCTGCACCATCGTAATAGCTCACCCCAGTGAGCTAAAAATTGACAAAAAGAGTCTGAATTCGTAATGGCTTGAAAACCTTCGGCAGTTTCAAAAACTGTCGTTGAAGGAATTTCACCTCCCAGGATCTAACTGCCGCTTTTTTCTTGCTTAGAAAGATAAACCCTAAACCTTCGTCAGAATAATCTCGACGTGAGTCGACAGAGCGGATGAATTTTGTGGGAACCCACTCCTCTTGATCTAAACATGAATATTTTATCAACAAATAGTGTCCTTACTCCAAGTAAATTGAGAAAATTTCATTACCTTGGCTATTCATTCGGCAGTGTTCGGGCAACGGCGCGTAGTACTTCGGATTAGGTCGGAAAACACCCTCATACAAGTAGGAAAATTGAATCTAGGCTGGCGTCAATTGAATAAGCTAGGCTATTATATCTTGACTGCTGATTGATAGGAAATGGAGAAGCTATAATAGAGACATTACGGAAGGCACAGTTTTGAGAAAATTGATATAATTTTGTTAATAAATTTGTCATTTCTTAAATAACGGATTCCATGGTTAGTAGAAGATTGGGATGGCTTCTGACAATGGCGAATCTCTTGGAATAAATCGTTATTGATACTATCATGGTGACCGTGGCGTTATAAGCTGTAGAACAGCACCGGGATGCGCGCCACATTTGCATAATTATGCGCCTTAGTGATTATAGGAAATGTAGAAGCCCCGGGGTCAACTCTGGATCATTTCTTAGCTTCTACCCACGGAAACCAATTACCAATTCCTGTTATATGGATTTTTCGCTCCGCCATCAGCCAGGCGAGGATATGCTATGAAAAGCAGGATTCTGTAGATAGGAGAGGCAAGGTGGTTTTTCCAGATCACCCGGAGTTCCGTGCATTGACGCCGACACGAAAATAACCACAAAATGCCCGCTTGAAATCTGCGTTTATTTCCCTTTTAAAAACCTGTAATTGCTCTCGCATTAATTTTCGTCGAGTTTCTCATCGTACTATAGAATTTTTATTCCTAGTTTTATTCTCTGCGGGTTTGCGTAGCGTAATTTCAAAAAAGAACTCGCTCAATCGGGATCTTTCTATTGAGAAAGGTTTTGCCTTAGAAGAGGCAATTAATCCTGGGCCTAAAAACATCGCGATTTTGTCTTTGATCTCTGTTGCCATTAAAAGTTTGCATGGATTTTAATCTTAATCAGCTCGTAAACCAGGATGCCACAGCAACATCTCATCTTGTTGTCGATTCCGAGGATGATGTGATGGTGTCATCGGACTTGAATCCGTACAAACATGATACGCTCTAATTCAGCGGTGAATCTGCAGTGAATGGCGAGCAAAAATTTACATCCAACCACTGAACTATCTGTCTACAACTTCCTATATACAGGGCTGTAGCTATAGAGGGGCTAGTGGGCGCAAATTTCTCAGGACGTCACCGAGAAACGCGTTGTTGCTGCAATTTTTGCCGCAAAAAGTGGCAAAGATTGTAGCCAAATGACCAAAAAGAGGTGTTGTCCCCTCCCTCCTCCGACCAAAACCTATGTCGCTACAGCCCTGACTCTACCACATATATTCGCGGCAAGAGATACCGGAAGTGCACCCCCNAAAGCATTAGCCTGCAGCGGACGTTGTTGTGAAACAGCGTCGAAATTGTTATGAAAAAATACAAATTTTGTTTCGTTTCTTAAATATTCATTTACCGTTGCAGGTCCAGAGGGTGCGTTTAAAAAGTTGAAACCGGACGGTCCAGCCGGAGGGGGCATAACAAGTACAACGAATTCACATCACCCTGCCACGTGCCCTACACCCGCTAGGCGGCGACACCGGACCACATTCACTCAAGAACAACTACAGGAACTTGAGGCCGCGTTTGCAAAAAGTCATTATCCAGATATTTACTGCAGGGAGGAGCTTGCTAGAGTCACAAAACTAAACGAGGCAAGGATACAGGTAAGAAAAGATTTTGATTTCAATAAAATATTGATTCAAACAAGCCGTCTCGATACACGCCGTCACCGACACAGAATTAAGCATAATTTAATCAGGAATATTCAATGTCTGGTTTGTGTCGGGAATCGGAAGGGAAGCAGCGATTTCTTACGTGAATTCTTAGGAAGGCAATATGAGAACACAAGAGTACATTTTTTCTCGGGCATGCGCCTGGCATTGTGTTCCTGTTTTTACAACGCGCATGTGCAATAGACCGCAGTCGAGGTAGTACCCGATGTCTCAGGGTACATCGTGCCTACTCTGACCCCAGCATCGTCTTTGAAGATTACCAATCATGAAGTTTGAATGCTAATATGTCGTCAGGGGTGCAGAACTGGACCTACGCTGTCCGTCCCCGGAAGCTGATTGTCCAAGGTCAGCAGCGACTGAAACTCTCAGTGATACCGAAGCAGGTTGAACGAAAACTACCACAGGAATCGTATATTGTGTTTGGGAGTCAGGGATTTTAACAGTTTGAACAATGAGCATGATCCTGGCACAATTATCGGAGCCTGTCGAACGATGTCGAGCAATTGGACCATTGGTACTTATTAGCAATACAGAACACGACGGCGCGAAAAAAAATACGCGAAAGAAACCGCATATATTAGCGTGAAGCGGCTGATATTTTATTTAAATGGAATTTCGTATTGCACACGATGAGAGCGTCTCCAGTTCAAATCTCTTAAATTAGTTTACCCCCTCAGCTAACGTGTATTAAACGTATCTCCAGCACATCATATATAATGAAGATAAGTATCTAGTTATTCGCTGGTAATATATTCATGGGAAGAAATTTCTATTAACCAGCATATTGATTTGTGTTGACCTACGGAACGTTAGTCAACCTGAGCACGTCAGCGAGATGCTTCAGGCGATGGAAACCAGGAGAATGATTGGATGATGTGTTGACTGGATGCTGGAATTAACCCCCCTTAGAATATTGGACTTTGTTCTTAAAACACGGCCGACCTGGCAGCCATGATGCAGGTAAAAACATGGCCGACTTGGCAGCCATGATACAGATACAAACATGGCCGACTTGGCAACCATGATACAGATAAAAACATGGCCGACTTGGCAGCCATGATGCAGGTAAAACCATGGCCGACCTGGTAGCCATGATGAAGGTGAAAATATGGCCGACCTGGCAGCCATGATGCTGGTGACGTCATTTGTTGTTCAGTGTTCAGCGATCATTGCTGGAACTGCTTTATGTTTTAGTAGGAGCATGAATGAGGGCATGAATGTGTCCCTCTTTCCACATCTGTTGTACAATTCGACTGTTCTTATGCCAGTGCTACAGATTATTCCAAGTTACAACACTTGTAGTCCCCTAACTTTTGTATTGTGAGGCGTATACACTGGCATCGTGTCAAGCTAATGCCGATTTCGACCAGCCGGATCAGTAGGTAAAAGCGGTCGCTTTGTGCCAGATGTTTGTCTGTATGTCTCGACATGGATTTTGTAGTACAAAATGTTGTTTCTTTGGCAATAGGCGGCTTGTTGATGACATGGCTACCATTTGAGTGCAGCGTGCGCGAACGATTTCAGAATGGCACCCTCTGCCAATACACGCTCAATTTATGTCTCATTTACATGTATCTGCAGTTGTGCAAAAAGATAGCGCTAAATTAAACTTAAAAGATGGTCGACGATTAACTTTAATTGTCATCAAAGAATGAGAATTTGATAAATTCCCGCCCAGCTCTGATATCCCGCCAATATTGCTGTATTGATGACAAATAACCATTACAAGCACGCGACACATAATAGATAAATTTATGTTAGTAATAATTGGTTGATTAAGCCTGACCTAGGCTAGTGAGCGATGGGACGTGAGTGCAATGGCCGCCCATTCCCGCCCACTAATTCAATCAGGATCTATTCGTTAGCGTTATACGCTCTGGCCCTTGTAGACCAGCGAAAACTATGATTAAACTTAATTGAATTAAGACAAGATGACAATCAAAGGGCAGGGGCCAAATGTCACGAACATGCCCAATTAACGCATTTGTTCGGCGAAATAACTTATCGCGCAATTTGACATATGTCCATTCGTGTGTTTCTCTCGACCTAAGCGTGCGTATTTCCCTTTCCGTCTGTCATGGCGGCCATCGCGCGTGCGTCTTGATAGATATCCAATGTCATGACGGCGGTCAAGCAGAAATTATACCCCTGGCAGTCATTTTGCAACACTTTTCATATCAATTAACGATTTCTGCCGTTAATTACTGATCCCTTTTTGGTGGGATGCGTCACGCAGGTCATAAAAGGGTTCATTCTTTGACTTGGTCTGGCGCATTGAAAAAAATACTTTTTTGAAGCCAATTGGCGGAGAAGGGTCTGATTATTTCAAGGTTACATGTAATTGTATAAACAACGTCATCTTCAGCAGACGGCTTTTTGTGATGATCCTACTTCTTTGAATCATGGTCGCATTGACAAAAAACTTTTTGATGCGAATTGCTGGTAGAAAAGGGTCTGATTATTTCAAGGTTTCATGTAATCATATAAACAAGTCAACGTCATCCTTTGGTGATGATCTCATGATTTGTATCAAATCTTTGGAACTCGGTCCTTACGGACACATAACTGAAGAGTAGTCACGAACATTTTGGAGAGGGCATCTTTGACACAAGCTACGCAAGACTGGTTTGTAGTATCATATTTGGACACTAATTTGTAGTTGGCATTTCGCGAAGAAAGAGAGCGGGAAAAAGGCAGTTTGGGGAGAAAACCCTCAGGTTTTATTACATGTAATGCTGATACAGCTCACAGCAGGTCAGCTGGTGGAGGATCTGGCAGTAAAACCAACAGAGAAAGTGTCCACTTTCACCGTCATCCCCCCAGATTCTTCGACGACTCCCGGGGTGTGTTCATGACGGCAGCTCTGACCGCAAGTTACGCCTATTTTACGGCTTACACGAATTATTCGCCGATCATGGCTAATTGACTCCCTCAGTTTCATTGTTCCCTCGGATGGAGCATCTGTCGGGACATTCTGGCACAATAGCAAGGAATTTAACACTTTTTCACTGAGAAATTATGACAAACACAAACGGCTTCTGAGAAATTTGATGACACAATATTTACAGGGAGGTACATCAAGCATTTTTGATGACAGAGGGTCCCATTAGGGGTGAAGTAGGCACCATTTGTGCCCTCATTTAGGGTTGGCTTTCGGGGAAGCTGGAACGATGCGTTGCTGCTGTGCTCTGCAGACCGACAGGATGATAAAGCCGTAATAGCAAACCACTACATGCTCGAATTGTAATGTGATGTTTGACCAACAGAAGCGACGTGTTTTTATTAGGTTTACATCATGATAAATCCGTGGTAGAGATTCTGAATGAGGTAGATCTCGGCCCTCGTTAACGTTTGTCAACGTTCAACATCTTCTGGCATTGAAATCTCTGAATGAATTCTGTAGCTATTGTTTGGTCAACTCTTATCTTGAAGGACCTCGGGGTTGTTAGGGAGTTGGCCATCACATGTCCCATCGAGTGGACTCAAGGCGGTCCTTGTCATGTCCTATTCGTGTTATCTCTCTTAAACCACTCTCAATTTCAAGATCATTCAATTCAAAGTGTGTCGTTTCAAAATCTCGGCCCACTCGGCCATCGGGAAGGCCATTTCACTATTCATTTTCTAAAAACGATTTTGTTTTGCCGAATGGATTTTGAAAACACGAACGAAAACACCACTTTCCACTTAACATGTTTCAAAAGATTAGCAAAATCACAAACAATTGTCTACTTGTCGAGTTGGACTGACGATACACCCACCTGCCTGGATGACCAATCTTTACTGACTGACAGAAATCGTTTATGGAACCTTTGAAGGAATTATTCCTCCAAGATGGAACTAAAGGATATTCGATGAAGCAAAAATATGATGGTCGAGACGTGCATGAGGCAGCAACGAACTTGCCAATGTGGACTTTGGCGCAAAGATGTCGTCCAAACGCAACAGCGATGGCCGTGACCACGACCCCAATTCCTTGAACACAGGTTGATCTGGATTGCCAAAAAATGCAAGATTTCAGGGAAGACTGAGCCACGACGTCGAGTCTGGCATATTGCATCAAAGACGTTGTGATCACGGGCTTATAATGTTAAACAACCAAAAACCAGTGCTTAAGTTACAGGATTACATGAATTAATCCTGTTTTTGTCTTAATAACGAACAACCTTCAGGCGACTTGAAAAATTAGCAACGCCGTCTCGATGCTTTATAAAGGGCGGTAAGGGGTCACAGCAGGTCTTCACGCCCTAAGAATACAGGGTTCTGGAGGATTTGTGGCCCTTTCTGGTCGCCCCATCTGCCCGAGTAGGTTTGAAGGAAAGTCTCCGTATCTGGTCCCTGGGGCCGCATCTTGAACTCTCACTCTGTCTCCTGTAATAATGGGTAAGCTGGTATACAAGGTCGGGGGTCGGTGAAGCCACAACGGCGTCATATGAACCATGTAAAAATCTGTTCCTTTATACAGCGCGTCTCTTCGATCAAGATGTCACCGAGAATGGAGGCAAGGTCCGATTGCAAACATCTCCAGGATGGACAATAAATTCATTGTACACTGGCTCATTAGTTGTTACAACGGATGGAAAGCACAACCTTGTGTTGCCCCCCCCCCAGAAAAACACGATATCAGTAGGCTATTTTATGTAGAAAGAATAGAATAACAATTCGTTTTTTCACGGAGTCATCGAAACGCATCAAGATTTTGTAGCCAAATAACACTAATCTCATCCAATAGAGGATATTTCGATAAAGTACATTACATACTGTGCGGCAGCCCTTTTTGATTGGTTCATTGGTGAGAACTACGCCGCAGAAAATGGCCTTCGTCAATCTGATTGGATAAAAGCAGGGCAGGTCATATATTTCCTGCATACTGATAGTGATGTCGTCAACAAGATGACTGCCAGAGCACACAAAATAGCACATCAAAATGATGTATACATGTACTTGTACTTTACGTCAGCCCTTTTTTGATTGGTTTATTGGAGAAAGCTGCGCCGGTGAAAATGGCCTTCGTGATTCTGATTGGATAGAAGCGGGGACTGGTCATACATTTCTCGCATTGTGACACTGATTTCCTGAACATGTTGTCAACAAGATTACTGCCGGAGACACGAAAAATAGCACATCCAAAATGATGAAATCTTATCTACGAGCATGTTGCTGGCTCGGAAAGTTATTGAGTCACTCGCCTTAAGAAATCAATTAGAGTGTCCGTCCATACGCCAAGAAATCAGTGGCAGAGACTGAAATGGCTCCATTAACACTGATGGCTGATAACTGGCAGTGAACACTGTAAGTGCATGTTGGCATCTCCCATGGGGAGGTTCGAAAATCTGACAGATGGCGGAACGAAACTCCTTGAAGAAGTTGTCATTTGATCAGTGGCGATCGAGCATGGCACCCCTGCAGAGTTACCCCCTTCACCGACCACTAATGGCACATGATTTTCAAGGATTTCTTTCAACTTTGTCCCTCTTGTCTTTTGCGACCCTCGCAACCCTTCAAAATATAGTACGGCAAAGCTAGGAATCCACCATTGATTTTCAAGCTGATTTTGCGTTGCGACTTGCTTTGCAACTGGGTTGCGTTGCAACTGGGCACTCGATCGCCGTATTGGACTCGCTACACGTGATTTCCACCAATGGGGAAGATGTGGTCAATTTCAGTCGGCGACCGGTATCAGTTCCTTGCGATCGTATTCAATCGCAGGTAGTATTGCAAAGCAAGTCGCAACGCAGAAACTCAGGAGTAGATTCCTAAAAGTATTCAAAGAGTTCGTTAAGTTAACGAATGCTGGACCACAGGATGAAGTAAAATAGGCGGACTATCATCGGACCAATTCTAAACCTATCTGTGTGATTTCCTTTTTGTGGCCACCATATTTTTTTGTTCAAATTACAGCCCCGAAGTGGATATACTACTAGGCAACTCGCTCTACCACTCTACATTAGTATTTAGAGTAAAGCGCACCAAGTGGCCCCCAGTGTCACTTTCACCAAAAACTACAATGACACAGTAAACATATGGTGATTTAATTTCGTTCATTGTCCCCCTATATATGTCTGCTACTATAAACCTACTATCACATGAATACACTCTTTTGTTGTCCTGATCCAATTTGGTCACTATTTTCCTCCAATCTCTCTGCAATATGAAACTCCATTCAAACCGAGTTATCCCTGCCATTAATATTTATAGTCCGGTTACCCCCCTAAGGATCACAGACCCCAAAGGGTTGCGTGTCCATTTTCCTGTATGAGCTGTGGTTGTGGCTTGACTTGTAGAGAGGCCGAGTCTCTCAAGTCATACTGGCCAAGGTTGGCGCCGCCGTCTTGTATAGAATTGCTTCATTATTGCAGACCCTTCTTGTGTTTTGTCGCCAGGGTGTCCAAGGGTAACCGAGGGCAATTGTTTTGTGTTCATGGGGGACAGAGAGAGAGCTGGTAGAGGCTGACCAAAATCGTGTGACAGAACTTGAAGGACTCAATCCTCCAAGGATGCAG
Source organism: Notospermus geniculatus (assembly GCA_002633025.1). Classification (NCBI taxonomy): domain Eukaryota; kingdom Metazoa; phylum Nemertea; class Pilidiophora; order Heteronemertea; family Lineidae; genus Notospermus; species Notospermus geniculatus. The sequence continues at coordinate 28,773 of NMRB01001319.1, forward strand.
AAAATGATGTGGTTACTTGCAATGACCAGGATTTTCATGATTGTCAATGTTTCGTTTTATTTCGCTCCTTGCTGTTCAAGAATTTCGCGAGGCCCAACATGGATACTGCTGTTATTTGGAAACAGGCGACGAATCGGTCATAGTTTTTCCTAAATGTAATCGAAAGTTGCCCCGGAAAAAAACTCAGAAAGAACTTGAAAAATTCGTTAGGTCCGATCTGTGATCGCCATTGGAAAAATGCCACTTTTTGTGACTCCCATGGAGTTTGCATCAGCAAAAAACTTGGAAAACAATTTACTTCTTCAGAGGGTAAAATTAGAATCTAAGGCGTGAAATGTTTTTCGTACATATAGGGGAATACGAATTCGATAATTTTTTAGGGTGAAATACAAGGAATTTGGAACTGGCACCTCAGGGGAGGTATAAAACAAATTCCAACATCAGAAAATGTTGATGTTGTATGAAGCAGTTTGCACGTAAAAGTACTTTCTGGGAGAGTATAAGGGACTTTGTGTCCCCAGGCTATGCGGCTCTGTCTGAGTGCTGAGAGACACTCGTGGAGGCAAAGTTACATCCAAGTGCACCTCCCCACAGGAGGACTTTGCTAGATCGCATTAGTCCTAAGTGGAGTCTTTCATAGCAGTTCAGCAGCGGTGATTAAAAACGCGAATAGAGTCAAAGCGGCAAAGCTCTGTCTCCACAATCCGAGTACGCCAAGCAAGCTTTTACCCTGTCGCTTTATCTTATAATTGGCCAAGGCTTTTGAGAGCGAGTTGTATAAATGTTCACTAGCGTTATCCGCTTTCAAAATAGGATGAAGTTACTAGATTTCCATGTTTCGCTATCGGCGCGAAACCGTATCCAAGCTGGGATGGCGTCGCCATCTTATAACCACCCGGCTGATCCGGTTCGCGGTAAAAATCGTGCTATCTTATCCATCGTTATGTTTTCCTTCGGGGACACGGATTTGTGCGGGAAATTTTAATGTCTCACTTTATCTCATCGTGTGGTTTAAGCTTAGATTGAGTTTTATTCAAATTGTCCCTGGGGCTTAGGCAAATTGAAATATTATCTGAGGAAGTGTTTCATGAAACATAACTAAACACAAGTCCAATAGAAGCCGGTGCATGGATTACCATTCGTCATTACTCCCGAGAATTGAGGGAAGAAAACTTGAGATTGGCTTTCTTCTCGCAAAGAGACGGTATTTTTCACCCCAAATTATCCCAACAATCATTCCAATAACCGACAAATAATGAGAAAAATGCAAACTCGGAGAAAAATAAGACTCGCGGATGCGATGTTGCATCACTGGTCCCCATCGTAATGGTTCTATTTTCTATTTCATCACATCGACTGCAATTTTCCACAGCTACGCATTTCATTTAAGAGATGTCATTTTCTTTCCCTTCATTTGAGGAGGTCGAGATAAGTGATTAGGATCTACAGGGAGGAGAGCTGCAACAGAGCGACACGTCTGAAAAAAACCATAACTCATTTTTGTGCGTGCACTATTTTCATCGTTGATTTGTGATTGGTTGAAGTGATGCGGTCGTGTTCATCCGCAGAAGGTGGTTCGGAAAGGATTCTAGGGAATGTTAACGCAGAGGGCGTAAGGGCGACACTAAAATCTACCGTCACTCATTATACTAGGGCCTACACCTTAGTATATATGCGTAAAACATAACGCTTGAATCAAGACCAACGAATTCCTCCATCTATCATGTCTATTGTCTGACGTCACGTGCAGACGGGCAGCAATCCCGCACAAAATCTCCAAAATTAAATTGACACTTCTCTGTGTGTCCTTCCACAGCGGCACCTAACAACCCCAATGAATCGGAGAAATGAAATTTGTCTGATCTACTTTACTCTAGTTGTCTTCATTTCCATGGTAACGTACCTCACAAGCACCTGCCAAGCCGCCAATACAGATCTAATGGGAAAACGACAGACAGTATGATTACCAAATACTAGCTACAAATCTAATTCATTAGACCGAGTTACGCCAATGAAGTCTGTTTATTGGTCGTAACCTATCCTCATTTTATTTCTAAATAATCCCCCAAAGTGATAAATATTTGCGTGCCGCCATCATTGGTTGTTTGCGCGGTAGATGTAATGAAACATCGTTGGATAATTATGCACCAGCTATAATGAAACAAGCGATGATAATTGATTCACCCAGAATCAAGACAGGTCGTACAACGTTATTTGGATCCACTTAGCCATGATTATGATGCTAATAAAGCTAACATAATTTGTTATAGTTGGTGCGCAATTCCCTGGCTTCTTTTGGGAGCGATGGTGTGTGGTTGAGAGGGACATTTGGCGGCAGTACTCACGCGGTATAACGCACACCTTGAATGTAAAGCTATTTAAACTCCCAGCGCCGTGGGCTAGCCTTAAATTGAATTCTTGCGATGGATGTATAGATAGATTAAGCCCATCTCGCTTGACAGTAGCATTCATACAACCCCGTCCCAGGCATCAGATCGACCACCATCTCAGAATATCAGTTTGAAAATCACAACACTCTCAGTCAAAATTTACGATCACTGAGAAAAAATAAGCAATGGTTCGTTGATTTGGTGGAATTTAGGCTAATTCGAAAATCTCCGCCCGAAATTCATTCCAAATTTCTTTCTGTTAATTTTAACAGGATGGAGAAATCCAAGATGGTGGTCTTGGCGGCCATCTTAGATCCTGCTGACGTTAAAGAAGCTTGATTATGATTGGCCAGCAATGTGTCTCGCATCATGATTGCATGAAGAGAAACTTTCCATTTCAACCTACATTTGAAAATGTCGTCGCCATTGTTCACTTTCATTAGAATGCTTTTACACCTAAAATGGTCCTTGCCTTTGGCAGAATTTCATGTCGCGGAGTTTGATGAAAACATCACACAAAGAACGTCAGCTGATGTTCGCGAGGAAAGCTCCGCTGTATAGTGCTTAAAGAAAAAACGGAGAAACATTTTAAAAATGGCATTTGCTGGCAATGTTTCCCTCATCGGTAAAAGCTTTTTCCATCGCTGGGGACGAGGTCGAACCAGGATGGAAGGGGACGTCTTTCCTGAAGCTCTTAATGTACATTCAAGACATGCTCAAAAGATTTTAGCGCTAACGCGGCTGTCAGTATTCATTAGGCTTACGATTCCCTCGTGGATAGGAAATGTTTGATGTGAATCTAGAAGAGACTGGGCGAGTAGCCTGGTTGAAGTGATCGCGGCTTGATTGCCATCCACGGGGGATTCTTGCACGGCATCGCATCATCCGGCTGAGTAGCTCTCGGGATCCCAGGCCGTCGGCGGAGAACCTGGGAAAGGGCCATCAAAAGTAACGATTTCTTGTGGAAACGTGGACCTCTGATGTGGTCCTCCGGAGAGGCTGGCCAGTCATGCATCGTGTTATACCAGCATGGAATCCCCACCCTGGGATCCCCACCTCATATTTAGGTTGTGATGTTTACCACGACAACGCTACTCAATTCTGCTCAAGTATACAAAGAAAATGGCGGCCGTCTGGTGAAACCTGCGGATGCCTCTTTGGCTATAACTGCCAGTTTCCAAAACTATTGTCTAAAACTACTTCATCTGTGGGCCTACTTCACTGATCATTTGATGATATGACCACCAAGCATCATGGAACTTGACTGCCAATCACGTCCGTCACCCAGTGACGTCACAAACATGGCGGCGCATGTCACCGACGATAGGTCAACTTTGCTTCTTGTCACAGACAAAAGTATACTCAGACGTGAAGATTTTTTCAATCCATCTTCTTAAGTGGCCTAATGTTCCATCCCCGTGACTTAATTTAGTTTGGTCATTTTGTCATTCGATGGACCCAGCCATTCGCTTTCACTCCAGCCTCCCTACAGCTTTGAAGTGCTCGACTCAAAGCCCTTGACTACTCTGCAGCAACTTGGCTACTACGGTGAGGAAACCTCACATAATTTAATTATCCAACCAATTGGTACGGCCTCGTCATTTGGGTATCTATTCATCACGTCAATTATGTGCCTTTGTTAATAGCCGGATTAGGAGTTCTAATCGTGACAGTGAGCGCACCTGGGCACGCGGCGAAGGGGACTCGAGTGCCGTGATGGAGGGCTGTCGAGGTGAAGGAGGCACGTGGAAGACATCACCGGCATCCGCTATTTAAAATCTATCAACATATTTCCTCAATCACCGGAACGTGTCCGAACGGAGCCTGACCTGCCACAGGCATGACAGGGCGGGGACTTGGAATGGGTCGTCGACGCTGCCGCGAGTTTCATGACGTCTGGACGCCATGTCAACTAAATATTGGTGGAGGTAGAATGTTGCTCTTCTCGTCTGGAACCTGTGCGACATATGTCTTGCAAATATGGTGTCCTTATAAGGGTTGGGGATGATTTCGAGAAAGATCAAGTCAGTCGTTTGCTAACGACGACGAAATCGCACCAGGCACAAGGTGTCGAGTTCGAAGAGGATGTTCCGATTGACATCAGACTTACATGTATTTTTATTTTGAGAAAGGTAGGCCTATTGCAGAGGAAGATTTGTAGAAAGTGCAAAGTATGACGTCGACATGAAGGCAGAAGCCAAAGAGCTGACCGCATTCAATGAAGGCTTCAACAATCTCTCCAGGCAGAAAATGTCGGGCCGTATAAGCAGAAAACAAAGATACAGTTTGAAAAAGTAATCACACTTCTTAAATGTGTTAAAACCTTATCAAGTGAAGCCGTCTCTTATTTATAGATTCTCAGATAATGAAATTTTATTTCGATATCATAAACATGTATCTAATCGAGTCTGAAGAGTCAATCCGCCTGTCCTTCCTCACCTCCATCAGCCAGATCGGATATTAATGCGATGCAGCCGCAAATTGAATTCGCGATATCGCAGGAAGCGGAGGGGCCGCGCTGATGAGTTTGTCAGGAAGTCAATTTGTCATTATCATTCCTAGATCCGTCTAGCGACACGCCCATGTGATTATGGAAGTTTACTTAACGGCCCACTGCGCATGTTCGCAATCGGTGTTGCGGCGAATATCGCGTGTAAGAAATCGGATGATCGCTGGTGGTTTAGCCGTGGATGCGTTCTGTCACAAATTGCCCGCCGTGCGCCGGGGAAATGGTGACAAAGACATGAAAAGGCTCTCAAGGGACTCGGGGAATTCTTCACCGAGCGCTGCGTGCATTTGAAGTAAGCATTTACCTCAAGCCACTAGGAATCAATTAGTCTAGCAAAACGACCGTCTCCGAAGGCAAGGCGAATAATATGTGCCATTCGCCTCAGGTCTGGCCACGAAATGAGCTAATTTCTCGCTTTGTATGGAGTCCCTGGAACCCGAGGGCTGCTTGGCAAATTTTATTGGCTGGGTGTTAGACTGGCTACATTAAATACACCACTACAAGCGGAGATAGGGTGCTGCTCTGTTATTCAATTTACGATTTTCGATACATGCAATCTTGCCATTTATCCGGGAAATGTTACAAAGTAAATAAGAAAGCTAGAGTAAAAACGACTGATGCTTTTAGGGGCAAGGCCACTGAAAGGTGTTTGTTGATGCTTAGAGAGGCAAGTGAGGGAATGTCAACGCTTCCAATGATCGCCGCGGCGGTGAATTCCAAAGGGCGACTTTACTGCCGTTAGAGGCCGCCTGTCAGCAGTCCTAGAACGTCACAAATTCTGACGTCACAGAGGTAAGTCATGGCGTCCACGTCATTATGGATGACGTCGTGGCGTCACTTCTCTGTGACGTCGAATTTCGTGACGTTCTAGGTCCGCTAACTGGTGGTGGTGGCATCTGACGGCAGTAAAGTCTACCATTCAGACCGAAACAGTCACTCCTGATGCGCCGCCGTCGAACCCGAGATAGACGTCAAAATTCCAGGAGCGTCGAACCCTTCCTGACAATAGAAGTCTCCAGCATAAGGGTCGGCCAGGCCAAGCATAATTACAGGGCACGCTCATGTTACCTTTAATAAAAGACAGAGAGAGATAGCGGATCTTGAAGGTGCGGACCCTTTCTCCATCGGGAATGGCAAATTACTGTTTGTCGTCAGTTCCTCTGTTAAAAGTCATCGGTAGCTCGCGGCGTGATGGGCTCACGTCAGAAGTTGTCGGCTTTTGATAGTCTCTGCCGCCATTAAGCGCATCACAACGCGTAAACACGACGTCTAAGTGCCACTTTTTTTCTCCGAGGTTGTTCTTTTTGTTGGAGAAGATGGGTGTCCTCAAGTAATGGAGGAATCTGCTACTTATGAAAAAAGTCGCTCAGCAAGATTGCTAGCATATTTTAACTCGAGCAGCATTAGAGATTGGAGTGTTCGCTTTGCCATTCTCCTTGCTAACAACGAAAAATACAAAAATAAGCGACCAACTCTAAAGGCGGTGACAGACTGGTGCGTACGCAGCGCGTCCTGCAGGCGTTCCGCCAATCAGATTCTTCGTAAGGTGTTTCGGTCGGTGTTACCGCCTCCTTGATTGGTTGAACGCTTCCCGACGCGTTCCTTACGCTTTGTTTTGGTAATTTGGGCAATCAATTCACCATTGTTGATTTCTTTACGGTTTACACTTTGACCCATGAACAAATGGCCGAGTTGCTCAGAGAGACAACGTTAAGAACAATGCAGATTGTCAATGACACATTTCACAGGGTAATGTCAATTTCTTTCCTTGGTTCGCGTAAGCACGCTCGGCAAAGACCGCTCATAAGCTCATTACCAATGCACAGGAAACTTATACCTCAAATGCATTGCGTACACAGAAAGAAGGCGAACACACTAGTTACCAACCCTCATAAAGATAGTGCCTTGGCCTTCATGCCGATACCGTACCCTAAAACAAACGACACGGTACCATTAATATGCCTGTCTTAATGGATAAGCCCGAGGCAACCTGAGCAAGGTTCCCCTCTGACCGTGTGCTCCTAGAACTACAAGCTGTTCTCTTAGCTAAGGTTTCATCAGGCACAGCCGCCCCCAGCACTATATCTGGTGATATCTTTGGGCTGAAACATTTGGCTCAAGGACATGTCTTAAGTCCAGTCGTCATCCTTCACATCACGAGCTTAGGGACATCGTATTAATAAGATTCCCAGTTATAGTGACAGGTTCCCCCCCCCCCAAAAGGGGTTCTTTTTAACATCGGATGAGTCAATGAAAGTGAAAGAGGTCAAAACAGATAGGCCAAATTTCCATCACAACAAACCTTCTGTCGAATCAATGATAGGACTATGGTCAGTTTCGAGATAAAGGACGCAACAAACCAGTTTTCGCCTCAGTTGTGATTTTATCAAACCAATCATCAACCACAGATCTGAAATCGTCACAACCCTGGGGGAATATCGTTGAACGTTTCGTTGCCCCAGTCCTGATTTTATCAAAACCAAAATGGACTCATGTTGATGTTATCTGAAACCGCCTTGAACGTTACAATATTTTTGATTGGCCGTTGTGATTTTATCTTTGACAGTAACAGACGTTTTGTAACATTAGGATTTAGAACAATCGGTGGTGAGGTAGATAGCATTGTTCAACTAGAATATGAAATGATCCGCCTGTCACGTGATTGAAAGGTACTCCCGTGAGATAGCGGAACATATGGCGACCAGAGATGACCTGCAGACCAGAATCTGCGAGAAGGAGGAGGAGACAACACATTATCCTGACATTTGCATATCTATCCCGCACAAAAATCTGGCTATTACAGTTTCATATTTCATCGCAGAATTGTCGGTCAGTTGAGCTTCCTTCTAATCAGAAGTCAGCTTTTTATCGGGTGCGTATCTCGATGTTGGATGAATCGTGTTGCTCAGGACGCGAGGTGAGCCACAACCACTGATGCTGAGTAGCAGACGGAGCCAGAAATTGGCAGAAAAGTGATCCAAGTTCCCCTTATTTGTATCTTGCAGGTATGGTTCCAAAACCGCCGGGCCAAATACAGAAAGCAAGAAAAACAGTTAGCCAAATCTCTGTCACCAGTTATACCGACATGCAACGGGATGATGAGGAATATCTACCCCTCGTCGTCCCGGGGATACCCCTATCCCACGCACACCAACGTCAGCAACATGAACATGAGCAGGTAAGAGTTGATTTCGGTTTCATCTCACTGGCCTCATCACACCGGCAACAACGGCGTCTTGGTCCATGACATGTGGATGCAACGCTACAACATTGCGTCACCCTCATTCCTCTGTTCGGACAATTCGGTGGAAATCCTGATTTTGTTGCATTTACCATGAAGGCCTACTTCTTTTTTCGTTCCAGGTATCCCCAGATGAACACACCTTACCCACCAGTAGCACAGTTCTCCAGCATGGGCAGTATGGGTAGCACCAACATGCACGGAATGCCAAGACAAGTACAACAGATATCCATGCCAACAGAATATAACTTGGTAAGCATGGTAAGCCGAAATTGTTTCTAAACCTACAAGTACGATGGTACCATGACCATGAGACCATTCCGGAATGTTACCACGTGCGCCGAGACACGGTCACTAGTCTACCTCAGCCCTGGCCGGCGATGCTCATGTGCTGTCCCTTTTATGGGGTACATCAGCCAAACTTCTGAACCACAGGCTAAAGGCGTGTAGGCCTATTGCCTCAGCCCAGCCACTCTTTACCAATGGTCCACAAACAAAGGAAGTCACCGCATGAGGCGTCCAGGTTGTATACGACAGGCGCTCTACACCCCGAATGCTGGCAACTGTATGTTGGCGACGATGGCAGTGTCTGTACATCGTGTTTCGCTCTTTCTATGCGGAAGCGAGCGTGTATAAGGGGCAGTCACGTCAAAGATTTCACATCCAAGAACGCATCCTTACCATACCTTCATCTTCGAAGGTCGGTTACTGTTTCGTGGTTGGTGATGATCAGTCAATCGTTCTAACAAATCTACTTTCAGGATTCCCACGAAGATGATTGGTACAATAAAAGTCTGCGAGCGCTCAGTATGAACAACTCCCATCCAGGACTTTCGAACCCTGTATTACAATACCAAACATAAGGACCTCACATCATAAAGGATTCTATCAATTTTATACCACATTTGATACGCAGAACGGACGAACGAAAGGCAACGTTTGGAGCAACAAAGGTAGCGACCGTCAGCGTAGTCTCGGGCATCCAGCCCTGTGTTGGTGGTAGTGAAATGTGAGTAGCCATGTGGAACGTTTGTCGGGCAAGCGCGAGACTACCTCCATCATAGGATCGCCGCAGAAAATCGACGTACGGTCAGCGATCGGCTCTCACAGATTACGAGTCGGACAAGATTTGTCGGGGAACGATTGGATATCTCATGAGGATATGGTCACGTGTTTATCATTCATCACACATAAACAGCAACATTTGTGCAATAATTTTGACTCGGCAATGGCGCGCCGAGGCCAACACTGTAGTTCTTGTCGGAACCAAACACTGGCATCGGCCATGTCAGCCAATGTGCAGTATCGGTAAAATAAATGGAGATATTGGTAGACACTGTTCAGAGTTTTATAAGGGGTTATTTTCTATGATGGTGTGTCGGACTTCGTTACTGACTAAATAACTTTGAGTTGAATTCTAGTCAAACTTCAAGCATTGAAGTATTTACTTCCATTCTTCAAGGAATATATTCGAACTTTGGAGAGCGAAGAAAAATTCCTTATGGGGTGCTCCAACCTTGGAGGAATTATACTGACTCCAACTGACCAGGACATTGTCAGCTTCACATATATTCTGAGCAGCCCAATCAAAAGGTGACTGAACCATAAATACATGTAGGTTATAGTTTGCAGATGATCCTCCAGAATGGTAGAAGAATCGGATTCCTTTTCTGGAATGTTCTCAAAATTGGACACTGTAAAACGCCCTCTATCGGCGAATAAGTTTAGTAGGTTCTACCGGTTTCAGAAGTGGTCACGAGCAGTAGGCCAGATCTTTTGGCAAGATTTCACAATGTCTTCACATCATGGCGACCATGAACGTCACCGTGGAGAGACGGACTTTCGTGGTCTCACGTGATGTAAGATGACGTCATATACGTTAATACGAGTTCAGGGATTTGATGATGTCATCACGGGTTGGGTAATAATAGGGTTATTTATTTATCAATTTATTTATATTTGATGTAAATAGTTGTAATAAGTAATTTAAATTGTCTCGCATATGTGTTAACTGTGACGTTTGTAACTTGGTATTTGTAAGGTCACGTGAAAGATAGATTTGGATGAGATTATCAAAGACTGATACAAGATTCGGCGGGTTGTAATAAAACTTGTTCAGAAACGAAACTTGTTTTTGACGACAACCGGCCCCAGTCGAAACCTTGGGGCCGTATGCACCAAACGAAGATTGTCTTGAACTCAGGTTGAGCCACACTGTAACTTTTCAACTGAGTTCATGATAATCTTCGTTTGGTGCATACGACCCTTGGTGTCAGGAAGTAGTATTACCAGACACCTGAATGAAAGAAATTCCTTGATAATTTATCCGTCAGCCTAGTCAGCATTATTTTGTAAATACCTCCTGTGCCACTCATGAAAATATATGATAAATTTCTAAAGAACAGTTGCCTTTGTTTGTTCTTTTATATCAGCTGATTCAAAACAAAAGTCTTACAAGCTTCCTCATCTTGGCGTTTATTCTCTTGGCCTCAACAGAAGGATCTACGAAGCCATGTTGGGGGGGGGGGGGCNTCGCAAACAGTTCAGAACGGAGACTCCATGAGGGTCAAATAGAAGAGTACGGCGGTGCCATACGGCAGGGAATGACGGGAGGACCTGGAGCCCTTTATGACAGATTTGCAACCTCAACCACATGTGTGGTCCAGCAATGGACCCGAGCAGCTGGAAAGGAAGTGATAACCGCAGTGATGACAGCCATATTCCCATCACGTATTAACTGTCACAATGAATGGACACGAGGACATCCTCGAGCCGTGAGTAGGCCTACCGTCGTTTATCTCCCCAGAATCAGAACAGAATACCACGCCTACAATCCATAGGCCTACACAACTGAATCCTTTACATAAACCTTCCTAGTTACGAAACAGAACTGCGGATCAACAAGATCTTGAGTGAGATGACGTCGGCTGATAGTGCAAAGAACGAAAGGATGCTCGTTGGCTCAATATTAGCAATTGCAAACCCATTTCGATGAAATGGAATGGTAACAGACTACGGTATGTTGACTCACAGAAGGACTAATGACCAATAGGTGACCATTGTCCGATACCATTCCTGGCCGACGAGCATCAGCAGACAATTTGTGTGAATATCCGACGACATGCCAACCAATTTCCGGTTTGGTTTCGGCATTTTTGTCGGCGACATTCAAGCAAGAAATGAATGCGGGTAAACCTCGTCAGCAACATGATTTGTACCAATAGAACCGCTGGACTCATGCTATTGATGGTTCCTTCATGTTTATGGAATGATGATGTTCATTGGACTGCCTCTGTGGCATCGATGGAGATCAGGGGTGGCCGCATAGAAACTCCGCTAGCGCTAGCGGAGCCCATCTGCCGATAGTGCTGTACATTTTTCCATGCACTTTAACACCGATAGGCTGTCGAAGCACTAGCGGAGTTTCTATGCGGCTACCCCTCTGAACTCTTCAATAGATGATGGTCATTGGTGTTTACGGTGTGATATCACGGCATTCCCTCTTGAAGAGAGTGTCCGAGCGAACAGTGATTTCAAAACCTCGAAAGAAGGCATTTTCAAAGCGAAAGATGTTGCATTGGCCAATCAGATACGTTTAATCCTGCTTCATCGGCACAGCAGTCCCATTAACCAATCAGCGACGTTGTGACAATCGAATGGCCTACACGGTCACGGCATAGAACGTTGTGAGACAGTGTTGGAAACCAGGCATTGCACACAAGTATAGAGGAATGCAGGGGCAAGATTTGCCCAGGGATTGGAGTGGTGTATCATTGTTTCATGACCTTCACCCAAGAGTAACCGACAGGACAACGATAAAACCGCACTCTTCATTTTATGACGTCAGAGAGCTTTCAATATGATACATTTCCACAGACAGTTAAAGTTGAAAATGGGGTGTATAGTTTGTCTATCGATTTTTGTATTGTCTGGGGACGAGGTTGAACCATTTGAGCCTGTCATGCTCCACTCTCTCATATAATTAAATTAGTTCCTAATAAGAGTAAATACTTGACAACGCATAATGTGCGTAGTGCTTCCCTTTTGAGCGCTCCCACCTCTCTCATTTGCATGCACCCTTAATGGAAAATAGAGTTGGTTGCCTGTTTTCATAGCTCGGCGACATAATCAGATTACCAGTCTATTAAAAAGTCAATATTATTTTCCTTTATTCCCCGCAACGGCAGCACATGAAAAGGAGTTTGTGCTTCAAGAATGCGTGTAGCAGCATCGCCGATGAAGCCAATCTTCGCCAGCTCCTCAATGATCTGCGCCGGGTTCACGGAGTTCTTTAATTGCATTCTCTGATGGGGTTCGCGAGGAGTGAAAAAATTCTGCGTCATGCATGCGGATAGTTCTTGCGGCGGAGAGATCCCAAGTTGGTGCTTGAGAGGTTTGAAGCACCGCTTGAGAAGGTGAACCAATCCGCGAGAGAATTGAGTTCCTCGGAACTGGCAGGAAGAAGAGCGGCAGACTTCTCACTTAATTAGCGGCGAGGGACCAGGTTCAAATTTTTACCGATTTGAGGAGACTGGAAAACCTCAGAGAGATAGGTTCAGGTTCTTTAACAAAAGACACTCAGAGATATGGGATTCTTAAATTTAAAAATAAAACGAGCAGTGAATTCCAATCAAGTGTTTGGTGACAGGGGTTCTCTGCGCGGACTGATTCACTCGATCGGCGGGGCACAACGGTGGGTTGTTTAGGCTTCCCAAAGGACTTCTCTATGGAAGGAGCAGTAGGCTGCTATGGGCAATTAATACACGGCTTATTGCTTCACAAGTAATAAGGGAAGATTCAGTCGGAAAGATTTAAACTGGGTCTGCCAGAGGTTGAAATGGGGAGCCAGAAAGAAGACAAACAGAAGACAATTCTCGGGTTGGCCTTGGAGGAATAGGCCTACTTGACGTGCGCTCGCTGTTTCTCCTGTCAAGTATAATTCCTGCAAGGGCTCGCCAACAACAGTCTGGCAATACAATGTCGCCGGGTAGAAACCTACACATCATGCTCTACAGGCCGGAGAAGACGGGCTTGACCAGAAAAACTCATTCTGCAGCAGAAGGGGTTGATGCAAACGTACCGCCTTCCAATTGGTCGGATTACTTATGACTGAACACGGGCGTAATGAGGTTTCTCATTGGTCAGGATCGACGACGTACTAAAGAGACGGAGATTTTCATTGGTTCCGTTCGATATGGTGTGCTCACCCGACGAACGGAAGAAGATGGGCTTTCATTGGTCGGAAAGTCGAGAAGTCAAAACAGGCTTCGTCGAGATACATGTACTAGTACATGTAACGAAAACGGACCAGATAAATAGTGCCCATAGTAGAGTGTAACCCTATGACATAACTGGTCAACTCAAACGAAATCGGGTGTGTATAAAAACGCAGACCCTGACGAGTAGAAAACGCAGACCCGACTATATAACGAATACCCTAGTGACTATAAAACGCAGACGTATCATAAAACGAAGATCAACGAAACCAACAAAGTCTGATTCATAATTACATGTAATATTATATTTCTCTAATTTTTTAAATCAATCCACAGATATTTGATTGCACAGAATAAGATACGCGATTTGTTTTGTTTACGAACTCCAGCTTCAAGTCAAGAAAAGATTTGACATCGTTGCATAGACTGTTACAACAAGACAGTGTGACCAAAATAACATTTAAAGGAACAAAAATATAATGCGACGTAGGTTACCAATGGAATGAAGTAAAACAGCCTATTGATCATTGATCTCTGACACAAGATTAAGAATGAGATGAATTTGTTCAAACGACATCTAACGCAGCAAACTGATTTCGAGGCTTAGCCTATGTCACCGAACGACACAATATGTTACTATTATCTATGTTGCGTGGCCTTTTAGGCGTACACGTGTATACAAATGTAAACTACTTATTCTGCCCAACAGTATGTCCAAGGAAGTAGATCGAGTTTAAAGGATTAAGTAACTTAGTGCCATAGCCAGGGGCAAGTACATAGAGGCATTGATTAAGTATCATTATAGAAATCTCCGAAACTTAAATTGAAACAGCAAATCATAAGTACAATAAGCCAATGACCATCATAGTTTTAGAAATGTCAGAGATGGAAGACATAGTTTATGTAACACCTTCCAAGTGTCACAAATCTGAGTAAAATCATAGGCGAGATGTTGTATTACATCATTATGCTTGAGAGCTTCAGCTCTTCTGACGGGCCTACGTGCGCAAGTTACAACCCAAGAGCCACATACGCCAGTATTTATTGCTATTTTATGTGAAAAACATGATTCAAAATTAAAAATAAAACGAGCAGTGAATTCCAATCAAGTGTTTGGTGACAGGGGTTCTCTGCGCGGACTGATTCACTCGATCGGCGGGGCACAACGACAGGTTGTTTAGGCTTCCCAAAGGACTTCTCTATGGAAGGAGCAGTAGGCTGCTCTGGGCAATTAATACACGGCTTATTGCTTCACAAGTAACAAGGGAAGATTCAGTCGGAAAGATTTAAACTAGGTCTGCCAGAGGTTGAAATGGGGAGCCAGAAAGATTCTACACCAACAGAAGACAATTCTCGGGTTGGCCTTGGAGGAACACTTGATGTGCGCTCGCTGTTTCTCCTGTCAAGTATAATTCCTGCAAGGGTTGGCCAACAACAGTCTGGCAATACACTGTTGGTAGAAACCTACACATCATACTCTACAGGCCAAAGACGACAGACGCTTGACCAGCCTGCAGCAGAAGGGGTTGATGCACACGATACCTTCCAACTGGTCGGATTACTTATGGCTGAACACGGGCGTAATGAGGTTTGTCATTGGTCAGGATCGACGACGTACTAAAGAGACGGAGATTTTCATTGGTTCCATTCGATAGGGTGTGCTCACCCGACGAACGGGCTTTCATTGGTCGGAAAGTCGAGAAGTCAACACAGGCTTCGTCGAAATAGCTCGATATACATGTAACGAAAAGGGACCAGATCAAATAGTGCCCACCACTTATGGCATACCTGATCATTACTCAAATGAAATCGGGTGTGTATAAAAA
Organism: Notospermus geniculatus; assembly: GCA_002633025.1. Taxonomy (NCBI): domain Eukaryota; kingdom Metazoa; phylum Nemertea; class Pilidiophora; order Heteronemertea; family Lineidae; genus Notospermus; species Notospermus geniculatus. The sequence goes on from NMRB01001319.1 coordinate 43,955, forward strand.
CGAAGACCCCGATGACTAGAAGACGCAGACCCGACTATAAAACGAATACCCTGGCGACTATAAAACGCAGACATACATGTATTATACAACGAAGGTCAACAAAACCAACAAAGTCTGATTCATAAGTACATGTAATATTATATTTCTCTAATTTTTTAAATCAATCCACAGATATTTGATTGCACAGAATAAGATACGAGATTTATTTTGTTTACGAACTCCAGCTTCAAGCCAAGAAAAGATTTGACATCATTGCATAGACTGTTACAAGAAGACAGTGTGACCAAAATAACATTTAAAGGAACAAAAATATAATGCGACGTTACCAATGGAACGAAGTAAAACAGCCTATTGATCATTGATCTCTGACACAAGATTAAGAATGAGATGAATTTGTTCAAACGACATCTAACGCAGCAAACTGATTTCGAGGCTTATGTCACCGAACGACACAATATGTTACTATTATCTATGTTGCGTGGCCTTTTAGGCATACACGTGCATACAAAGGTAAACTACTTATTCTGCCTAACAGTATGTCCAAGGAAGTAGATCGAGTTTAAAGGATAAGTAACTTAGTGCCATAGCCAGCGGCAAGTACATAGAGGCATTGATTAAGTATCATTATAGAAATCTCCGAAACTTAAATTGAAACAGCAAATCATAAGTACAATAAGCCAATGACCATCATAGTTTTAGAAATGTCAGAGATGGAAGACATAGTTTATGCAACACCTTCCAAGTGTCACAAATCTGAGTAAAATCATAGGCGAGATGTTGTATTACATCATTATGCTTGAGAGCTTCAGCTCTTCTGACGGGCCTACGGGCGTTAAGTTACAACCCAAGAGCCAAATACGCCAGTATTTATTGCTATTTTATGTGAAAAACATGATTCAAATGACAGATTAATACTGCAGGAATGAGCAAATGGTGATGGAGCCTCTCCTGGTGTCATTACAATATTTAAACCAGCTTCTTCCCTCCAGAAACACATTTGGTTTCCATCCAGTGGCAGTGACTTGTGTTCTTTGCTTCATTCCTATGTGATGGGGGTGGGAACAGTGGTTGGAATGACTGGAGGAGCAGGGGGTGCTGCGTCATCTGTCGCCCGTCTCTGAGCAGACACAAACTCGTGGTAATCGACGTAACCATCGTTGTTTAAATCTTCATCTTGTAAAACAGAGTCGACGAGATCTATGACTTCTTTTTCTGACATTCTTTGGGGGTTATCAACCTGTGGACCTGAAAGAGAAAGACGAGGTCCGAGGTCAAAGGTGAAGGTGACAATGGCAAAGTCTTCAGTGAGCAACAGCAGAGAGAACTCAAACTGCGTTAGGTTTTCTGTTGTGGGGTTGAATCAGGGTAGTTAGATTGACCATGTTGACGGCTTTATCATGTTTGATGTCCTGATGGATACAGCAATTCACTGAGATCGACCTGGCCTTTGACACCCTATCCTTTTCTGCCCCCATTTCGTGGCGATTTCTGCCACTGAACTTCAGGCTTTTTCTTGTACGCCGGTGCCATCGGCCTTGGTGAATTTTGCCACTGTTCAGGGCCATTCCATACATCATTAACGACTTCAGAATACATGTATATTGTTTGCCTGGTAGGCCATGTTTGCCAGACATCGGTGATGCAAACAGCAAGACAACGGGAAACAGTAACGACCGGTTGGTGGCCTGGCATCATCTGCAACATACTTTTATCAACGTTTTGGGCGGTTGTACATGTATCTGGTACAACGAATGTTGCCAGACATTATGATTCCCCTCCCATCAAAAAATCATCGGCCGACTAACGAAGGTGAGTAATATACCCTCATTATTGCTGCCGATGGCATATCACTGATACGGATTCTGATTACGGAAGCACATTTGCCGAGGAGGGTCTGGCTTTCTAGGGGCCTCGGCGTGCTAACTAGTCACCGCAAAGAAGACCAGAATCAAGAATAACCTGTCTTTATTCAAACACAATATAGGAAAGTTAATCAAATTAGACCGTGAACCTGGCGATAGCGAAGTGAGGCGCCATCACGGATTCCTCACACGGTTCATATCTGCTGTTTATCATTGACATCATGCCAGGGTTAATGAACGTTCATCAACGCTAGCTCTGCTTGGAATATGATAGGTGGCATATGTCAAAGTTAAAAGCCGTTGTCGTCAAGAAAGGATGACGTTACTTGTCAACACGATGGTAACTGAGGTGTCACTCTCGCTACAGAACGTCCCTGAATATTTTCTTGTGCAAAAGGCCCTCAAGATGTACTGTCCAGGGGCGTAGCTAGCATTTTTGGCTTGGGGAGCATTCGGTTCTCTGAGGGGACTGCACTTTTTACCATTTTGGGGGGCCAAAATCTGCATAAAACCACACTTTCGGTGACGTCTAGGAAGGGGCATTTGCCTCCTCCCTGTGAGCTTTTACGGTCCTGGTATCAACGTTCAGATGTACTGGGAACGGTAACCACTGTTCTTTAGACGTTGTTGATGACATTAGCTACTCATACACAGTAAATTAACAATTTCACCTACATAAGAGAGAGATTTAGAGCACCCCAGTTGGAACAAGAACACACTGGGAAAGTGAAATTCAAACAAGCTGCACAGAGAGTTCTACCTAAACCCAAACACAAGGCAGGGAATCTACAAAGCCATGAAGAGGTCCCTGAACCTCAACACCAAAGAGTGAAAAGAGTTGAGAAGGAAAGATTCATGCAAAGGACTATCTAGGAAAGATTTCTATTATTCTAAACTATAAAACACAAGAAAACAAAAGTTTCAAACCAAACAAAAACAGCTGATAGAGCCTCATCAGATTGGATTCATAAACTACATTAGTCAAATGGTGAATATCAACCTCAACTGTCTACCACAATCTACAGAGGACTCAATGGAATATGAAGTGAGGAAATGGAACATTCTATTTTGCAAGCAGAATGTAAGGTAGACCTATACTTGTGGCTGTGGTTCACTGGGGAAGATTACGTAAACGGACTTATGCCACACAATCTGCATTCCATTGAGTCCGCTTTAGATTGTTCCAGACTTAAAGGACCACTGTATTGCATCTTTCTGTCCCGACAGCCGGCGCCACCGGCACCATGCTCCAATACTGTAGTTATGCCTTTCGCCCCAGTGTTGGAGAATGTATGATTACAGTCTCGGTCACCCAGCCGCTGGGGATCGAACAAGTTTGTGTAGCAGTACTGCGGAACGAAACGGCTGGCTGCGCGAGACTAGTTGCATGCGGTAGTTTACCAAGTCGTTAATAGAGGTCTCCCCCTTAACGCGGGTACGTGTAACGCAGGATTGGGAAGCAATAACTGTGGTCCTTTAATCAGCTTTTCATAGGCAAATGTGAAACTGGCATGTGTGCTGGGAACAAACCTTTCATAAAATAGACTAATCAAACCAACTTGAACACTACACTTGGGCTTCATACCAATTCTTTTGATTCGCCAGTCAGTGCCCACATAACCCAGCAACAAAGGGAATCTTTAGCTCCCTGTTGGTGGAGGTTTTTTTAGAGAACACACTCCACTGTCACCAAGGTGTCCTTGAGTTATCCCTTCATCATACACTTATCACATCACATCAAACCACGTAAGACCATTTCCTTAAGTTGGCAATGATCCGTGGGTGAATCCTACCCGGGCAGTAGTCCCTGGCAGCCCAGCTCACTTCTACAATCACATGTAAGTCTCGATGGACAGCTTAGAAATACCTAGCCGACGACTTAGGGCCACAACAATTCCCACCATGTTCAACAGGGCAGGTGACCAGCGATTCCAAGAACCAAATCAGTGAGGAAAGTAAAGCTGCCAACTTTTAAATATCTGGTACAAGGAACAACTGCCTCAGTTCAACTCTGTCAGATCCCCTCTGTGTAGACCCTGGCTGAAGGTTACAGTATTAGTTACAGAGGCGGTTTCTTCACAGCGACTCGCCCTTTTTCTCAATCCGTCCACAAAACCTACTTTATACAAAAACACGACTGGTTTGGCCTAAGACAAGCTGACGAAATGAGATCAGATAGAAAAGTGACATGAGGTTTTTTATCTCCCTTCTCTGGTGGTGGAGAGATTGGAACTTGCGCGGCCAGCGAGGAATGAGACACCTTTATGATATTAATGGGGAGTGTAAGGGAGAAATTGACTTTGAGGGACAAAATACATTCGATGACAAGTCGTCTGAATCAAGAAGTTTCTGAAATCCCGGATTGCAAGCAGATTTGTCTTCCAAAGGGGAACTGCTTATAAACCGAGTCTGTACTGCCACCTCTCTGTCCAGTGGGGAACTAGAACACCTCATCACTTGGACTTTTTCTCTTTTTAGAAAGGTACACTGTATCTGGATAACGTCCATCCTGCCAGTCAATAAGGCATAACCCCTCTCCCATGACAGGACAAGGAACGTGCTCAAGAAAACCAATCAACCATCATGCACGAGAGTTCTGGGTGACATCATACAGACCAACACCTCATCCAAAGAATATGACCCGTACAGACTTCTTACCAGCAATTAGACAAGACATGGATAGATTTTTTGTAAGTCTAAAGCCAAACTCTGAAGATGCAAATGCACTGCTTGCATTCACTTGTAATCCAAGGTGAGAATCACGTGAGTAGGCCAAACACCCCACAACATGCCTTCAACTTGGCGTTCCGTGAAGAACATGCTGTGGTGCCACCTGTTGTTGATTCAACTAACTGCTGGGGACCATGTGGATTGTCAAGGACTATTCCTAGGCCAACCAACAGGGCCGTATTTAGATTTTTGGTCCTGGAGGCAAAAGCCCCTCTGGGGGGCAGACCTTTTTTGCCCAAAATTCACATGAAAATCAAGTTTTTTGGTTGGCTCGGGGGGGGGGGGGCAACTGCCCCTTGCCCCCCTCCCGCGCTAAATACGGCCCTGACCAAGCCTCTACCCAATGGCCTTTTGTAACCTCAGACAGCAGAGCAGTGCAGTTTGCCACCTCCCTAAGCCACTCCCTAAAAGCCAAACATTCCACAGTGCAAGTTTTACAGATCAAATTATAACGAAACCTTTGATTTTATGCCGTGACTTTAACACGCATTGGTATGACATATTCATAATATTCTATATAGCCATCATTATTCTCATCATGTTCCTTGAGATAATCATCAACGGCCCTGGCGACCTCCTCCGGTGATCCAAATTTCGGCCCTAATGAGAAAAACAATAAATTATTGACAGAGAAGTGTTTTACTCAAGATGGATTGATGAGGTTGGGACAGAGTGATGGTTCAAGTCATGCTAAGTTTCCTGAAACATAGACCATACTTGACAGAGACGTATCTGAAATGAAAATTTCTTTGATAGAAAGGTAAAATTCAAGGAAGAGCATAAAACTAGTGGGGATACATCAGCCCCATGCTACCATTGAGTAGGGGTGTAACATCCTGAGACTCGGGTCGTTTCTCTCAGCTACCACCTCCCTTATGAAGAGGTGCGACGTAAGAGATGCATCTGAATAGGCTGACAGAAAGAAAGGCAGTAGATACTTTAAGAAGTTAGTCTAAGTCATGCTGCGTGTTGCATAAAGCTGTGATTGGAATAGTTTTAACTTGATTGATACATGTAGCCTACCGGTACATATCATATCTTCATCCATAACTTCACCAAACAAGCTTCATTTCTTCCAAGCGATGTGTGGTAATGACAGACTGGTAACCAAGCTTGACTAGTCATGCAAGTGTCAACATAGCTCTGAATCCTTAAGCCGTGCTCACCAACTACTGTAATGCAGCAGCATGCCATGCACCATCGGTCACACATGTGATAAAACCAACATAACATAACATAACAATAACCAATCACCAGAGGAAGGAGCCATCCTTGTGGACAGAGAAAAGTTGACAGGAAGGTGAGGCAGGATTCTCATATTCCATTTCAGAGGTTATGTTCATGAGGGTGCAAAAAGATTAGTGCTGCTGGTGGGCCACCAGGGCCACCAGGCTGACATTGCCAAGTACGAACTGACGAANAAAGGAGTTGAGGAAAAAGACAGGGTAGACCAAGCGAAGACGGGAGCGCAACAACATCAAACATGATGACTTACCAGATACATCATTTGAATCTGAAGACAGAACATAGGTTAAACCAGCTCCGTGCCGAAGTGTATAATAAGACAAAGATGTGCTGAAAGATTGATAACACTCGGGAGTCCTCCATGTCCTCCACGTCTTAACCAGGGACAACAGATTTCTGGAGACTTGATGTACAGGTGTAAAAGAATCTAATGTCCTCCGATATGTGATGTCCCCCAACAATACAAACAGATCAAGCGGCACCATTCAGTGGCCTCTGGAGAGACCAAGACCCTTAATCCTGTGACAAACAATAGGCCTACAGGGGGACATCAGGAGGGTGGGGGCATTAGATTCTATCACACCTGTACCATGTTCATAGAGGTGACAGAACAGCTCATAACAGTTTGGACTTGTATCTGGAATACAACTCTGAGATGTCTTACAGAACCCTAAGGAGGGGTTATTTCAAGCAATGTACTGAATCAGGTAGGAGTGCAGCAGGTGAGAGATGGGTGTAGAGCTAGATTGGAAGAGGAGGAAGAGGCAAGTGTAAATGTAGCCCTTGACAGCCAGCTGCCACAGCTGTGCCATCAGCTTCATTCTATCTTTATTGTACTGGGACTATTGTTTGCAAGGACTACCATCCTCGCTACACCGCAGTGGCATCTACATCTGTACAATGTTTGCAAGGGAATTGTGCGGTGCTCCACAACTGCAAGGGTAAGGTACTGTTACTTAGGAAGTATGTGGCCAAATTTGTACAACAAGCAAGGAATATTACCCCAATACATACCTTTATTTTCATTCTCATGATGTTGTAAAGCTGATGCTATTTCTAGGCCATCTAATTTGTTATTGTTGTCATAATCATGTAACTTGAAATAATGGAATTCTAATTCGTCATCAGTCATGTCTGCTGTGTTCACTTTCACTTCACCATCCAAATGTTCTTTGATGTGACTGGAAATGAACAAGGACCTGACTGTATTGGTATTGGTGTCATATTTCGTCTCACCCCCAGCCCAATCTGAGCTTGAGGTCAATTAACTGCATAATCCCCCACCACACAGGGTCAGTGTTAAGGGCTATTGTTAGGGTCAGGAACAGTCTCAGGGCTATTGTTAGGGTTAGGAACAGTGTTGGTGGTGGGGGATAATGCAAAAATGCCGTGGTAGTTTGGCTCAGCATGTTGGTACTAGTTTAGAGCATATGGTACAAATGATCAGTGAAATTTTCATAGTGATTGAGTACACAACAGAACTGCAGCATGTAGTGTTGTTTGTAAGAACAGCCAGAGGCATAGTATGAATAAGATCGGATAATGTTTATTTTAAGTTCATAACTGAAGGAATTTGATACATAGGGGAGTGACTCTTAACACCTGTCAGAACAAGTTCCATACCGGCCAGTTTATTTGGTACTTTAATATTCCAAGAGGTGGTTTGTCATTATGTGGATATTGAAGTTTTTTAGCAGGAAAGATGACGTCAGGTCAACCTGTTTCTCATGGTTTGAGTCGATTGATTTAAAAAGCAAGTTTTCTATTCGATGAGAAAATTCTTTGGTTACTCTATCTACATTTATTTTAGAAACACAACGTTTCAACCAGTGTACCCTGGCCGTAGTCCTGTGTACAAGTGAATAGCACATGAGGAGAGGAAGCATAAATAACAGTGTGGTATTTATGCTTCCTCTCCTCATGTGCTATTCACTTGTACACAGGACTACGGCCAGGGTACACTGGTTGAAACGTTGTGTTTCTAAAATAAATGTAGATAGAGTAACCAAAGAATTTTCTCATGTTTAGTTTCACCTATCTAAAATGTCACTCAAAGAACTTTCTATTCGATGTCGTAAAAAATAGATAAGAGAGCTTATCTATTTTTGATGTCGTGAAACTGATCATTTCCATTTGAACAGGTGTTACCACAAATCCAATTACATGTACAATTTATCACAAAATGATGAACAAGCAGATGCTAGGGAGATAACTGTGGATCAATAATACAGCTGCGATGGAATCATCACGGACAACGAAGTGATAAAATACAACACAGGTGCAGGATTTTTAATCAAATAGAAATAGTTTATTGATTCAGCAAATCTGTAGTCTGAAGCTCCACTACTATGATACATATGAATATTCAACATGTCCACGACACAAATCAATGCCCAGCTACACAAGGTTCAATTCTGCTCTCATTTCATTTGTGGAATGACAGATCTTTGCTGGATTCCCACATGAGCAGGAGAATCCAAGATGAAAGGTTATGATACTTACGCTCGATCATGTGTGTCCATCTTCTCAAACTTTAGCTTTGCCTTATCTCCCTCGTCACTGACCACCTGTTGTACCGCCATTATAAGAATGGAAAATGCTGCAAAGCATTTTATAAATATCGTCCTCGATTTCATTGTTTTCTGTAAAAAGAGAGAGCGTATATTCTCTGCAAATTTTAACTTGTCAAATGAACACAAAGCTTGACCTAGCTGTTTTTTGGGGTCTAGGTCTACCAAGGTCAAGGGCTCAGTTAATTAGGTTACTAGAGCCTAGGCTATAGGCCTAGCATGACGAGGCCTAGGTACGGTAGGGTTTGGTTTGGCCTCATGCACACACCTGGTGCAAATAAAAGTCATGATTTAGTAGTCATACAGACAATGAAAGAGTTACGGGTCAAAATATCCATTGTCAAAACATCCACACCGCACTTGGATCAGAACATCCACGAGTCTTTTGGTCAGAACGTCCACGCCAATGTCCATCCATGAATGAATGAATTTATTAGGCCTAACTCAGATCAACGGTACCGGTAGGTAGACAAGAGTATGATAAATTTACAAAGTGAGCAAAATAAACAATGAACATGCCGGTAACATCATTTAGGCCTAAACTGGGTGGTAACCATGGAGGCCAAAGTATTATTAGGCCTACCGGTAGGCTAGGCTAGGCCTAAAATACTTCCATGCGGTAGGCCCTAGCAGCCTAGGGACCTAACAGAATACCATGACAGTAGGCAAGAGGTAAGCTCTTGGATTTTCCTCGCACCAGTAGAAGCAACACCCTACAATCTTAACATTCCTGAATACGCGGGAAATGGAGGACGTTTGCGTGGACGTTTTGACCAAAAGACCCGTGGACGTTCTGAGCCAAGTGCGGCATGGACGTTTTGACAAATGGACATTTTGACCGGTAACCAATGAAAGAGTAGGCCTACACACTACACACATCGGTTTTAGCTACACTCACTCATTTGACCTTCTACTAGACCTAATGGATGGTAACTGTCCTACACAAGGGCCGTATTAAGCTAGGCTCAGACCACGGGCAAAAAATTCCTGGATAGAGGTTGAATCGCACGTGTTGGTTCCCAATGCCGCCACCAGGGGATGGAACCCTGGCAGCGGTATTGGGAACCAACATGTGTTTTTCGACCCCGATCTAGGAAATATTTGCCTTACTCCTGATAGCGAGGTTGAAAACAGAAGTGGCCAAGCCAAATGCTACCAGGGGCGCTGCGATCGTGTGAGATGTGAAATCGGTCCGATAGACTAGTCTCACTACTAGGTAGGGCCTACATTCACACAGACAGGCGGCTAGCCTACCTAGGTAGGCCTAGGCCTATGGCGGATGCAAAAACACAGTTGGATTCACTTGACTTGACACACTTCAACAAGGGCACTTCCCCTTCAAAAAATCAAGGTAGTTTTCTTTTCTGCACAAAAATTGAAAAAAAGTGCAGGCAGAGCTCAACCGGTATACAATGTATCCACATAGGCCTACACACAACATTGGGACAAGCAAGAACTTTTTGAATAACAGTGGAGTGTTTTTTTATGCAAAAAAGATGGGGCAAACGATGCTTGCATAGAACACAAACAGATTCAGACACACGAAGAAAACCAGATCAGTTCGTAAAGTGAGTTCAGTTTATTTCAAAAAGGAATCAGAACAGAAATCCTCACAGCAGCAGCAGGCAATGGCATTGATCACGTGGTGTCCACGGAGCCACCTCACGTCTCAGCTACCTCTCTCCTCAGGTACTCACGCTTGCATTTTGGTTCCCGAAGCCACCGCTAGGGCTAGAAGGCTTCGGCTCTGGCATTCGGAACGACCTGAGGCGAACTGCTTATCTGTCACTGGGCGGCGCATTTCACCTCGGACACAAGTCCAAGGCAGCCATATTGTTTATAAAAATGTCACGCTTGAAGTAACATTCTGCGCATCCTCACTTGACACTCTCTTAGTTTTTCTACTGGCTGATAGACGGCAGCGGCGCGCTATTTGAGGGACCGTGTCCACGCCAATGGGTGTGGCCTCGCCTAGTAGGCCTGTGGTATTGGTGCCCATTTCGCATTTCGCCTTCAAAAAGTGTACATTTCGCCTTTTCCCGATTCGCCATCTCTCCGTCATTTCGCCTTCTCCTACTCCGCACATCTCATCTTGCCTTTGTCACAGTAGGCCAAGGCCTACTATTCGCCTTATAGCTTCTCGCCTTTTCCTATTTTGCCTCTGTTTAATTTTGCCTTTTCTAAAGTGGCCTGGCCTCTTCTAGTTTTGCCTTTGTTTTTTTTTCACCTTCTACTTACTCTACCTTGTCTCAATTCGCATTTGGTAAATTATTTGCCTTCTTCCTAATTCGCCTTCTGGCTCTCATCCATCCTGAGAATCTCAGGTCATATATTTAGGCCACGAGAATGAAAGTTCCTGTTTTGCGTCCGGGCAAAAATGAAAAGTGATGAGGCTTTTTTTCATTATTCATTATTCATTATTTTATTTCTACAAGCAACAAGAGCTTTCCAAGTCATCAAAACATTAGATCATGACACTTTTCATTCATTTACTAGTATCTTCAGTAGTAAATGAATAGCATGACAAGGTCTTCGTAGCCCTGAGCCAGCTCGCTGGTGACGGCCGACACTACTTAAGGTGAGGCGCAAGATGTGTTTACTGTGCAGATTTGACGATATGGATGCTTGGGAATAGAGCATTTGTTGTGTTTTGTGTGATTTTTTTGGGATTTTTTTGGGAATAATGAAATTTAGAATACTTTATTGGGGGGGCGTTGTCGGGACATGCGGGCGGTGGACGCAAAACAGGAACTTTCATTCTCACGGCCTTACGGCCGTACCCTCCCCAATGCGCGAGAAAGGGGAGCCGGTTGTGAAGACCCTGGGTGCGAGGATGTCTATCATTTTGCCCAGGGATCTTGCCTTTGTCTTTATTCGCCGCCCTACTCTTATTTTGCGTTAAAAAGCAAAATTGGTACCGGTAATGGCAAATTTTGAGAAAAGACGAAATTGATAATGGCAAAATGAATAAAGGCAAAATAGGAAGATGGTGAAATGAGACAAAGGCGTATCAAGAAAAGGCAAGAGAAGAGAAAAGACTGACAAAATGGTAGGCTGAATGGGATAAAGGCGAATTATAAAGGCGAAGTAGGATGAGCGGGGCGAGATGAGATAAAGGCGAATTGGGAGAAAGGCCAGTTAAGACAAAGGCAAAATAGAACAAAGGCAAGATAGGCCTATGAGTGCGAAGGCGAATTGAGAAAAGGCGAAATTGAAAATGGCAAAATGGAAGGCAAAATGAGAGAATAATGAGGCGAATTAAGTGGGCAGACACCACTAGACCTATTTTAGCATCCTGGGGAACGGCTCTAGTGAGAAAATCAGCACACGGGGCAATTTTTTTGCTTTTTCACAAATTACTAGCAAGAGATAGTAATTCTCTAGAGAAGTTGCCACGTGTGCTGTGGGCTTAAAAATTAGCCCATAAACTCGTCACTGACACGGTCCCCACCTAAGAAGGGCGCGAATGGGCATGCTCAGACATTACTTCAGCAGGGAGGCCCTGAGTAGTGAGATGAAACCTCAGATTTGAGATACACAGTAATACACAGCACGTGGCGCGTACAGAATGACGTCAGCTGATTATTTGGTCTGGGTACGAGGTTGTCACGTGACGCATAACCGCAGCCATGATGGTGGGTGTGCTGGGAATTTCTTCCTGGTGTCATTGTTTTTTTTTCGATTTCGCCCTGCTAAACAGCCGCTAACCGCGAATTTTCTATTTTTCAGGACGGAACCGATAGCCCCGATCTTCTTGGTGATGATCGCGATAAGGTTAGTGTGCATCATTGGGTTGTTGATGGAGTTATTTACAGTCACAATTGTAGTCTGAACTTGGCCTGCTATGTGCTCTGGTGCTGTCACACACACACTCACACAGTCATGACAGTGCGTGCCAGTGCAGTGCGCGCATGCATTGCACTGTATGAGCAGTGTAACTGCAGTGCACTCTCACCTGCAACAATAACACTACATTTGTGCGACAATATTCATTTTTGATTGAGGTTTCAGCACAAGTCAAAGTGGAAGCAGACCTCTCTCTCTGTGGTGTTGCGAAAAGTCTCCGCTCCGACTCCGTCCCGCCCGCTGCCTGTGCCATAAGATGCAGACAGCAAAAGCATGCATGCCAGCCAGCCCAGGCCGGGGGGGGGGGGCAATGCCAAATGTCAGTTGTACTACGTAGTCCTAGGTCTACTTGCGTCCACTGTAGATTTGACCATGTTGACTGCAAACGCAAGTTAACACTCCCCCTCCCTCATCAACTTGAACTTTTGCTTTGCCCTTTGGCAAATGTACAAATGTACACAATTGAAACCGTGGTGGCGTGAGCAGGGCAATAGTAGTAGATAGGAGGAGGATCCCAGGCAGGCCTAGTAAAATATATAAGCCCTAGGCCTATCATGTCATCAGTTACACAAATCTAAAAACTCGGATCACCCTTACCAAGTAGAAAATAAAGTGTACTGTACACATCCCACGGCATAAAATACTCTTGCATCTCTGCAGACAAGTCGCAGCCGTAGGATTACCCTTGGTTCTGTAAGTGTTCACATTTTTTGAATGTAACATTCAGTAGATCAACTTTATTTCAGTGTTTATGGCATGCAAAGCATGACTTTGTTATTTGCATGATCGATTATGCACCTTTTTTCATTTTACATCTTGGTATTGTTTCTGAGTTGAGTGTCCTGTAAGCTATTACTTGTCAATGGTGAAAGGTTTTTTCCCTTGTCACAAGTTAAAACCATGAAGTAGGTTAGTTTGTTTTCTTTATCCCCACAATCCTTGCTTCAATCATGTCAATTAGATGGGTTTTGAGTCAAGATTGTTTGCAGTGAACTTGTACCTCCAACATTTTACTATCTTTTGTTTGTAACATTTTGTTGTTGCTCATCTTGTACATGTATTCTGTTATGTCTGAAGACAGTTCCCCACAGCTTCAGTTATGTTTTTCACTGTATAAGACAAAGTCTGGTTTATTCCTGAATTGAGATTATTGGAGTTGACAACTTTTTTCACATTGACCACTTGTTTATTGTAGCAGTTTTCACATGGCACTGGATTAAAAGCCTGCTTTCTACAGGAGTTATGCTCAATCTATCTATGGCTTGCATGCTCAACAATCTCTTAATGCACAATTGTATTTCCATGTTTTACACATGTAATGTACATAAACTCATCATGACATTATCAACAACATTTCCAGTCTTCTCCTTCTAGTAGTTTGTGGACAGAAAATAGGCTTCCCAAACTCTAGGGATCACTTCCACATAAAAAAAAACATATTTTTGAGAATGCTAGAATCCTTTTCTTGTGCATTTCAGCCTCGGTCTGAGACTGTGGACCTTTCTCAGGATACCTCCTTGATGGTCGACATATCAGATGCTCTGAGCGAAAGGGACAAAGTCAAGTTTACAGTTCATACTAAGGTAGGTCTCTTGGTTGGATTAACATAAGGAAATCTCCAATCTGTGAACCTCTGGCATTGTCTGGTGTTTAAAGTCACGGTTCTCGTGCGTTTGGATCAGTGGAGACATTCAATGAGGAATATCACCCAGTGCTTAAGATCTTGTGTCAATGATGTCTTCTCCATTTCAGACGACATTGCCAGATTTCCGAGATTCAGAATTCTCTGTTGTGCGTCAACATGAGGAATTTACGTGGTTACATGATCGCTACGTAGAGAATGCAGATTATGCTGGCATCATTGTAAGTAAAGAAGACTTTGGTTACAAAGTTCATCACCTTGGTGAGAGTGCCTTCTCACTGCCCATGAGGTTAGGGGACCTGTCACAAACTGCTTCCTGATCTGTCAAGCCATGTTGGCAGTTGAACTGACACTTGATATGAAGGTGAGACTGTTCCAAAGGGCAGAACCTGTTTCCAGTTTTTGTAGCTTGTGATATAATCAAACTGTTTATCGATCAGATCCCACCGGCACCTCCGCGGCCTGACTTTGATAACTCAAGGGAAAAGCTACAGAAACTTGGTGAAGGCGAGGGGACGATGACCAAAGAGGAATTTACCAAAATGAAACAGGAATTGGAAGCGTGAGTTTCTTATTCCTGTTCTCTGTTCTCCTTGTTCAGTATGGCTTGGACTTCGTCTAATGTCAGTTCATTGTAAGATAAAGCTAAGCTCAACCCCCTGATGTTCGACTTCTCCATTTTGCTTCATGTGAAGAACTTGATCAGTTTGAGTTATGCCCTTCTTGTTGTAATCAAATGGTTGTCATCATCCAAATAATATTCTCTTTCAGAGAATATCTTGCAACGTTCAAGAAGACGGTGGCCATGCATGAAGTATTCCTGCAGAGACTGGCCGCCCATCCTGTCTTAAGGACAGATGTTAACTTCAGGGTTTTCCTTGAATATGTTGAAGATGTGAGTAATCAGATTTGACACCTTCTCTAACTGCAGTTTTACGTGTGTGTGCAATAGGTAGGTTGGCACCGATTCAGAAAAAGGCCTCTTTTTCAAGAAGTTTAGTGCCGGTAAACTTGGCGATATGAGTCACTTGGACCTTGATTCGTGGCATGATGTCATCAGTGGTGTCTTTATTCATAATTTCTGTCTTGCTTCAGTTGTGCGTCCGAGGAAAGAATAAGAAAGAAAAGTTCAGCGGTTTCTTAAAAAGTGTCACAAAGTCTGCCGATGAAGTCCTATTATCAGGCCAAAAGGTTAGTAACCAGTGATTCTTGCATCTGTCATCTCATGTAAGCCAATCATCTGAAGCTGAGTCTTCGAAGGTTGCCACTTTTAAGCTTGACAGCCTTAGAAGGGCACTAAATGGATGAGTTGGTATGTGACCTGCAATGATCCCTCCCTTGGGTGACACACTGGTCCCCGATACATTTAGAAGGCTAACCATTCTTATATGTCTTTCTCTATGAAAGTATGTCCTTATCTAACCAATATTAAGTCATTTCATTGTCCTTCCAGGATGTAGACGAATTCTTTGAGCACCAAAAGACCTTTCTAGTTGAATATCATTCAAGAATAAAGGATGGAACTGCTAAGGGAGATAAGATGACTAAAACCCACAAGTGTAAGTCATAAGACATATCTTCAGCATACTTGTGTGTGTCACGTGTCTTCATTACTGCCTCTGAACTATGTTTGAGTGTGTTAGAAGCCAATAACAAATGACTCCTTCACTGCCTGTTTGACTGATGCATGCTGCATGGAAGTGATTAGCAGATAGGTAGCATGATGTGCACTGTATCACAACACACAGCACAAACTCATCTGCCATGTTCACATAGGTCAAGACCTGGCAAATCTAACACACACCATGGACTGTGGGCTTACCGGTAGTTCCACAAAATTTGGATCTTGGTGAGGAAGAGAGGAACGGTGCTGAATAGAAACATGAACATATCAATATTGGTCTCCAAGTTCTTCTGAGAATTCATGACAGTTCTAAGATTCTTTCGATGGAGTTGCCACGATATATCATTTGCTAGTTGCTGATCTGTCCTTCTTATCTGTTTCCTGATTGATTAATTTCCTATTTCAGCTGTAGCTGATACGTACATTAAAATATCAAGTGGTCTCCTGCAGTTAGCGACACTCGAAAATACCGAATTAGACAAGTGAGTTAAAAGCTAATCAACATTATACTGGTGAAGTAGATTAAAGCTCTTGTCACTCGTGTACTCACTCCCAAGTTCATTTTGTTTGTGTGGGTTAAAAAGTGATTCAACTCTTGGTCTATTTGCAGATTTTTTAATAGAATAGCTGAATGTTTTGAAAAGGCCAGAAAACTGGAGGGTCGTGTGGCGTCCGACGAGGACCTCAAACTTTCTGATACGCTGCGATATTACATGAGAGATTCAGCCGCTGCCAAGGCATTACTCTACAGAAGAAGTCGAGCGTTAGCTGATTATGAAAATGCCAATAAAGCTCTTGATAAAGCCCGGTCAAAGAACAAAGATGTGCAGTCTGTAAGTCGAGATGTCGAACTCAAAAACTGATTGAATTCTTGCTATCGCATCACCTTCTTCGTCAATGAAGTTTCTATCTTATCTTGTAATGTTCTTTTCAGGCTGAGAATACCCAGCAGACTTGCTGTGAAAAGTTTGAAAGCATTTCAGAGACAGCAAAACAAGGTATGTGACGAGTTGATCAAACTGTTGGCTCACATTGGTTCACACTCAGTGGACTGGTGAATGTTTCCTGTTGAAACTTAAACATCCTGAGGGCCCCCTTACTACCAGCTGTAACGAGGCTGGTCGGCAAAGCTAAGGTAATACAACAGCCTCTATCACTGATGATAATGAATCCAAGTTTGATCCTTGATGATGGTTTTATTTCCAGAATTGACAGATTTTAAGGCCAGAAGAATCCAACACTTCAGAAAGAATCTGATTGATTTAGCAGAATTAGAATTGAAGCATGCCAAGGTAGGTCAGGTTGTGTCACATCATGGTGGCCAAAGGAGATGCATGAAACGAGTTTTTGTTCAGTGGCATCATAGAGTTGTTTACAGCATCCAGTGAACCTGTTAGTGGATGCTAGCAATCATGGATCACGAGATATCACATGGATTAGGTTTTAATCAATATAATCGCTGTCATTGTGAGTGGAGTGTCCTCCTTGCTGACCTCCGGTCGACCCTCCATGTCTTACCATTCCCTCTTGTCTTCAACAGGCTCAAGTTCAACTGCTGCGAAACTGCATAGGCTCCTTGAAGGAGGAGATGTAACTGTACAGTGTATAGAGATGAATGGTTTCTACTCTGGGTTGGTGTGCTATCAGAAAGTGAAGACAAAGCCAGTCTGTGAAACGCAACGACATCGAATTTGTTACTTTACAGTCTTTGGAGACCGTTCAACATGAAGGAGAGCCAGGCTGAGTTAGTGGATTTGTAGCGGATGAGGCTTTCAGTGTGTGGATTAACGTCGGATGAGGGTTCCATAATTTGATGGGAAGAATGAATTGTATAATGTACCAGATGGGTTTGAAGTATTCAGTGGTGTTTATAGGGCGACTAAACACCGCTCCTGTGTGAGTACTGCAAGTATCATTGAGCACAAGTATTTAGGTTTTTACAGGCCAATACCTTCTTGAAGTCAGAAGGTGCTGGCTGTCGTGTGCACTCGTTTCAAGAGAAGCTGTTCTAGGGGTATCGAAAGATTCAGCATGTGGCAGTTGCTACAGACTCACGTAGGTGGTTTTATTTGGGTAGACAACACATATTCCATAAGAAGGCACAATATGCTGCCGTAGAGAAAGTCCTGTTGGCTCCAAGCGCAGGGTACAGAATCTTGGTCCATCTCGGTCATTCTGTTGGGAAGGTGAGAAGTGAGACGTGATAAAATGTGTGAAAGAAGAAAGAGGTTTTCAGACGAGTTTTTCCTCTGTGGCTTGTAGATTAAGTTATCTTGTAAGACGATGGTGTATTTTAACAATTTATTTTCATACATGAGTAGGGTAGATTTATATTTTCCTGGCAGTGATAAGGTCTAACTTCCTTTTCACTTGGGCACTCATGAGAACGCCAAAAAGTGTCAGTTCTGAGTGTGTCTAAGAAGTAAATGGTTGCCGTCAGTTTCTCCTTGAGCTTACCACTGTTAGCTGATACTACGACAGAATCAGTAGAATCACAATTATTGTAAATATCCAATTTGCTAGTCTCTTTTTGGCTGTAGATGTGATCAGGTCCTTGAAGACGAGCACATCTACACTTATCGTACTGGTATTGAAAATAAACCTGTGGATATCCTTGGATCTAAAGAAAAATCTTTCATTGTCTATATCCATCTTGGGAGAGTTGGTGCTGAATACCCGTGGACTTGAGTAGCACGGCAGCAGGAGGAAATAATCTAGGTCTAGATTATTTCCTCCTGACGGTAGACATGAACACAAGAAAGCAGTGATATTTCAAAGGTTTGCTCCTCCTGTTGTCAGATCTTCTGCTATTCAAATCAATTTCATTTTCCTTTCCCAAGATACACTTGTCCCCAGTGTCGATTTCAATGTCAGAAACCTGTGCTTTACTCCACCAATCAGTGCGTGTGTGAAACGGGGAACGGTTCGAAACTGCAGGGGAAGTTCAGTCACAAGGTTTCTCTGCAAGGAATATGGTAGCATGTCCTTTATCTTTGCTTGATGCTGTGTGTAGCAAGTGAATGATCAGAGACATTACTGAGCATTCTACATGTATGAGCTCGTCTCGATGAATGAGACTGAGAAGTAGTCATGTGGCCAGTAACTGTGCCTTAACATATGAAAGAATGATGTGAGCATTACAGACGAGACAGGCGTGAGTGAGGTGAATGACCACAAATTCACAAACATTCACTACTGTCCTAAGCTAAAGAGTTTGGTTGCTATAACTCGTTAATTCTCGGGTAGAATTCACTGCTAGCTGAAATGACCGCCTTTGTTTCCAGAAGGGCATTGGCTGGGGTATGTTAGAGTGGATAGAAAGATAAAGAAGGAATCAGGAGTGCAAATAAATGTTCTGGAATGATTCAGTTGGAGATTGGCAGAGTTTATATCTGCCAAAGTAAGTGGTATTTGCTGGCTTACATTCGTGTGAAATGATACTATTGCTAAGTTCTAATTACACTGTAAAAAACTTTATTTGATTGCAATATCTACTTAATATATTTAGTTAACAAAGTGATTGATTTGCACCGTATAAGTCATTTAGAATGCAGACTAATATCAAGGATTTCTCTTTGAAATGTTCTGATTCTAATGTCATTCTTGAATGAATATTATAAAAGTAACTCGCTAATTGTCAGGTTGGTGGTGCATTATGAGTACCGGTATACATGTTCAAGGCCTTTTCTAGTCCTAATCCAGGACGGCTTTCCCGAAGGACATGAGGTGGGCTGATCGCTCTTCTGGTCTATGCAAGGCTTACAGGCATCTGCATAAGACAACCGTGCAGTGTATCTTTGCTGGGAAGAAGTGGTCAGCAAGCATTGAGTCTGAGAAGGGTCCTTGACATGTATTTTCCAGTTGTTGATGGACACTAAAGAATTGAACATTTCCATTGAATTATTGCCCTGATATTGGTTTTGCTCTAGTAAAGATAGATTTGGTTTTGGGACCAATATAAATGCGTTTTTATACTTGTTGTAAGATTCTTTGCCTACTTAGTAGGTTATAATCATGTACTGGTATACGACCAGATACTGTGGCTGTTATTTCTAGCGTGGGACAAGTCTGCAGGACTCCTGAGAGGTCACCAGAAGTAGGAACCATGACAAGTTCTTCCCTGGCTGGAGTGACTCTGAGTTCAGTATCATCAAATCAGAACATACTGGTACACTTGGAGTTTGACTGATTCTACAATGTAAGCTAAGATATGCTGTGCTCATTTTGAACACGGGACAAGTGTATAACCAGCATTATTGAGACACGTTTGACGTGTTTTCCCCTCTGGAGGTCAGAAGATCTGCTCTTTTCCATAAGCGTAGAGCCTTGCTTTCGCTTATTCAGCCTTTCATATCAAATAGGCCTGAAAACATTGACAGTTACAAGCTTTGTGATAAAACCTTATGGTTTATAAAGATTGTTCCATGTGCTATTTGCTAAAAAGCAGTTTCTATGGTGTACTAGCTGTTTATCGCACATTATAGGACCAGAAACTCTGTGGTTAAACCTCTTTCCTGACTTACCCCTTCATTTCTTAATAATGATATATACATGTAAATCTGGTTCTATTGATGAGTAATAAAGAGTCAGTATATCGTGATTTCTCTTGAAAAAACAATTATTCCTTTCTTGATTGACATTGTAATCTTGTGGATGGTGCAGGGCAAATGTGCCTTCACTACTCTGAATAAATTGAATATCAATATAATGAAACAGGTAGCTACGTGTATTTGTGTTCTTTGTGAAGCATTCCCCCACAGCAGGGCTTTGGTCTCGCTCCTCTTCATACATACACTCGCACACAAAGTTTGTGTGAGTGGATGAAGAGGAGCGATGAGTGAAAATGAAGGGAAAGCCTTCCTCGTGTGAGTAATGATAGTTATCATTCTATCCCTTGTTTCCCTGAGCCGTGGTGATGGGAGTTGACAAGTATTAACTCAACTGAACAAGTATAGATGTCTCACATGTCCTTCGACAACACATTGGCTTATATGAGTATGAATAGACTAAAGCAAATGCTTTACCTTCAGATTTGTACAGCATAGCGTAGTGCACCATTTGTAGTGCAAAATCCAAGTAAAAGCATTTACTAGTCTTTATTCACATGACCCATGTTGAAAGATGAGCGTTACTCTGCACAAAAGGTGGTGTCTTTTGTTGTCACTGCATCTAGGCCCACCATTGTTTGTGTCATGTGATGGCAATAATAAGGCGTGAATTAGGTCATGTGCGAGTTGATCATGAATCAGGATGTTGGGCAAAGTTCATGATGACAATACAATACTGATCACAATAATGATCATCTGATGCTGAAGATTAGAGTGTATACTTCCTATCAGCCTTCAATCAGTAGGCCTACACATGTAGCATTTACAGAGCTTCCTACAAGCTTGTTACTAGCAGTTCTTGTACAATCTGAATAATGGTGATGATAAACAGGAAGTCAATTTCCAGAATCTTAGCAAATTTTCGACCACTTCAGGCTGGCACTTTCAAATTCAAGCTACCAGAAGTGTAGCTACCAGACACTTCTGGTAGCTCAACTTGAAAGTGCCAGCCTGAAGAAGACCCCGGTTGGGGTCGAAAATTTGCTAAGATTCTGGAAATTTTTGTGCTTTCTGATTCTTTGAATAATGTTGAGGTGGTTTTCTCCAGCTCCTCCATCTGTGTGATTGTAGAAATTTGCAATAGAAAACAATGGAGACAAATATTGTGCTAACGATTTTATTACACAAAACATTTCTGCCCTACAAACATGATTTAAGATGTTATACAATACAAAAAGTGCAGAGAGAGAGAGGGCTCAAAAAATGTTGTTCTTTGCCATGGAGAAAATCTTGCATAACTCCACGCAATGTGTTCCTTTCAACTTTACATACAAAAGTGAGATTTCACCACATCAGATCAGTTCAACATTTTTTGAGTCCACAATGCTAGAAAGTCCTAAATAATGACGAGATTATTTCCAGAATACATTGTATAATAAATATGTGTGAATATCTTATCAGTTTTGTCACGACAACTCAATGTGGGATCCTCCAAGCACACCATCCTCCCACAGCAGGGGTTTTACCTCACTACTCTTCATCCACTCACACTGTGCGAGGGTAATGAAGAGGAATGAGACCAAAGCCCTGCTGTGGGAGGGACCCTCCCAGGTGACAGCAGACATCTCTTGTTGGTGGTCCTCAATACATGAAACGTTTGGGAAGATTACAGAAGAAGTGTTGGAAAAGACAAAAGATTAGGAGACAATTTCACAAGGTACGATGATACACACAAGCTGTTTCTTTTTCTCATCAATCAGTTCCCACTGTACCAAGAGTTTCACCTGAAAGGGAAAAATAAATTTTACACTTCAATCATTCAGGAATTTTTTTAAAAACTTAAAAATTACTTTCATTGGGGACAAGAAACATGACTTGAAGGACAAGAATTTTCGAACTACTGTCCACTGTCTGTGCAATGACACCAAAACTTATACATCGTTTACTCACTTTGGGGTATACTTTCTTAACAGGAATTGCCGTCTTATAAGAATATGTGTTGCCGCTCTTCAGCGGACAAGTCAAGCTGCAGTTCTTACATCCATCTGAATTGGGGAGGGGGAAGGGGACGTGGACTTCATCAATGATGCCGTGCACAACTGCTGTCACTGTTTTCGTCTGCTCTTCTGCAAATAGATTCAAGAGATTTCAGATTAGCTATTGTGTTGTAAAGGGGATGCCGTTAACCTATTCCTCGGTTGCGACATGCGCCATCTTTTACTAGAACGGGTCACAATTTAGCAAAGGAAAGAATTATCGTGGTAGCTGGCACTGGACCAAAAAGCATCACACTTACTTGAAATGAAATCAATTTCCACCGTTGCACTTTTTCCCTTTTTCAGTAGACAGGCCCCACTTGCTTGTCCATTAATGATCACATTCTTGATCGTTGAGCCTGAAAAATGATAAGCCAGGCTTTGTAAGGTGCGGTACATAAATATAATATCCATCCATCGCAAGTGGCCTACCCTACATCTAGGCTTGGGGGCCTCAATTAAGTGTCGCATATTACACAATGGCTGGTATTCATAAAAGTTAGCAAATGCTACTTAAGATTAGCACAGCGAGGTCCGATGTAAATGTGCAGCAAAACTTGAAATAGGCCTAGGCTCCTCGAAGCATTTGATCTGCCATCCTCGCACCCAGGGTGTTCACACCGGCTCCCCTTCTCGCGCTTGTTTCATTGAGGGAGGGTATGACCGTAAATGTTCTGAGATTCTCAGGATGTTGATTTGCTAGCTTTTAAGAAATCATCACTGGACCAATGTGGACGCATGATCATGTGATGATATTCCATCGTTTTGTGCTTGTACATAAATCTCTCCACAGTCGCAGCCCCTAGCCTGCTACCGGAAGTATTATCTGATCATAGTAACAACTTTTGGAGGAATTAATTCCTCCTTGGAGGAGGAATTATACTGACCTCCAAGGTAACTAAATGACAAGTACAGCAGACCGGCATGACCGGTAGCCTGGATACACAGTGCAGGCCTACTGTTGTTGCTAGCCTATAGATGTGTACCGAAAATTCCGGACCATGTTTGCATGAGTGACGTGACGTCGTAGTGCATCCAACACATGCTGATGCATTGCGACGTCGTGACGCCATGTAAACATGGTCCGCAATTTATGGTACATGACTATAGGCCTAATACACAATAGGCCAGGGGCCGGTTGCACAAAACTCATGTTAGCGCTAACATGGTGTTAGCGCTAACTTTTATGTTAGATGACGTCAAAATCCATTGTCATTTTACGTCATTTAACATCATGTTAGCGCTAACATCATGTTAGCGCTAACATGAGTTTTGTGCAACCCAGCCCTGCCCTACAACAAATTGAAAATGAAATTGAAATGAAAATGGAATGTTCGATCTTTCTTCTTACGTTCAGGTTTAGCGGCACAATTGCCGAATTTTTTGAGGCCTCTGGATGAGTGAAATTTCAGCGCATCAGATGAGACATATGAAATTGTGGAAATGATGAAAATCAAACACAAAAGTAACTGCTTCAGCAGTAAATTGGAGCAAAACTTGTTCATGATTGCAGAATTCCTTGTTCGACCATCCACCATTTTGTACGCCGGGTTTCTGTCACATGATTTGGTGGGGTGATTTCAACCTCGTTCCCATATAACTAGTTTGGTTCCCGAACCCACCGCTAGGGCTATGAGGGTTCGGTATTGGCTTCCGAGCATTTCCTTTTATGGCGTTACTATTTTTAGAATCACAATGAAAACATAGGCACGTGGTTGGGAAATGTCAAAGCGAATTCAACATGTTGAAGGGGAAAGCCTAATGTTTTCGGCCACTACGAACGCAACCATCGAATTTATTTGATTCAGAGGCTGGTAAANATCAGTCATCATCCGCACGAATTCTGAAAACAAACCATTGACTTGTCAGAGTTTCTCATTTGAATTCGTGGGACTTTATCAGAAGCTTCCTCCGGACTGAAACCCACAGCACAAAGGGATCAGACTGGACGTGTCGCAAGTGGAAATCAGGTGTAGCAGTAAAACGTGTCCCCCTGTAAAAAGTGTCCACTTCTATTGTTCGAATGACGGAATAAGCGGCATGGGTAAAGAAACCAATTGTCAGAGATTAAAATGTAACAATAGGATCTTTTGTTCCCGGACAGTTTTTCCTAGGACGTTCTTTCCCTTCACAGCTGTCATAGATCTAGATGCAACGGAGACTTTGTGAATACCAACTGTGGGCTCCAAGAATGTGAAAAAATTGTTTATATAAGGACGTAATGCAATGTTTTCTGCGTGACTTCGCCAAACAGTATAGGCGCCAAAGTCAACATGTACGGGTGTATTGTTATTTTAGAAAAAAATGCATATGGAGTCAGCTACAATGCGCCAGGGCCGACGGACAAAAAGCATTATCATCACATATCCACTCTTACTGGCATCGCTTTCTATCACTTACCATCAAACTGTATCTTCCCGTCTTTGTTGTCATCCGCTTCCTTTATCATGTCCTCTAGTTCTGTATCAGATAATTTCTCCCCAAGTGATATCATGACATCTTTGAGATCAGCCAGAGTGATATATCCCCGGTTTTTCTTATCAAAGATGTTAAATGCTTCTCTAAGTTCCGAATCATCGCTGCTCCCTTCGGCTGTTTTCCGGATCATTAGATCACAGAATTCTTCAAAATCAATTTCGTCATTTCCTGAAAAGCAGACGACAGAGATGCGATCAAATGTTCTTATTCTGTGGTCCAGCGCTTACCGACGCGGAACCTACACCTGTAGGTGACAGCACTGATGGTAAGCCAAGCTCGCCAGAGATGTAATCCGTTAATTTTGGGATCAATGTCAAATTCAACCATGGAGGTATTTTATTCCATGATTCAACCAGCGACTTCGGCCCATGATGAAGGAGCGACGACGTGTCAGATAATAGTTGAGATGTCTCCTCTAGCGTACATTCTACGGGTACTTGACAGACTGGCACGTACGCGACGCGTCGTGTCGTGCAGTTCCGCCAATCATTCTTCGGTAGGTGTTTCGGTCCGTGTTACCGCCTCCCTGATTGGTTAAACGCTTTCCCGGCGCGTTGCTTACGCGTCATCTGTCACCGCCTTTAGTGTCACACCGCTCAGCCTCACTTCGACTTCGGGTCGCATTTCCATCACGGACCAACACGCCCCCCCCCCCCCACCACCAGAAGCCTTACCATCAGCATCAACCTCCTGCACCATTGCGTTCAATTCTTCCTTGGTTGGATTCTGTCCCAAAGATTTCATGACAGACTCGAGCTCAACTGTTGTGATGGATCCACTGCCATCCTTGTCGAACACACTGAAGGCCTGCTTGTATTCTGCGATAGAAGTGCCACCATGAAAGCATATCTAGCAAAAAGCATCAGAAGGATTCAGTTGTTCATAATAAAGACATGGCCTCTTGAGCAATTATGGCGTGTTATGAGGTAATCAGTGGTTCTTACTACTCCCCCTAACGTCACAAGACCGCACACCACTGACCGCTCAGAGGGTCACATTTTTGTAATTTGCAAAATGCGGAGATTTGAGTAACTCGGGGCAACTTCGCTTCACATTATTTTGTGGTGAATGAACTGATCAAACTAGGGCCTACATCTTACCTTCCAATTGCTGTGGCGGCAACTTCGCTGACTGAAAAAAAACAACCACGATATGTTTATACGAAGTTGTGATTGGGGTTGTCATGTGGGAAGAAGGACACCAAGTCCATCGTGCGAGTTCAGTCTCGCGTCATCAGCCATCATACACCTTTCAGGTTGGCGAGAAGATCGGCGGCGATTAGATCACTTGCGATATCGCCTGGTGTGCTGCTGGCTTGGCCGCGGCTTCAAGGAGTATGAAATCAATCATACACAGTCATCTATTGATAGGCCTATCAATTGGTGTTGACTGACAAAGAAGGACGTCAACCATAACCGAGAGATCATCGTAATCAGAGTGACATGTTGTTTGGTAAAGGACGTGTTCTCAATTCAAGTCAAATAGATTCTATACCTACGACTTGCCACGTTTGATTGGCGCATACTGATTTATAGGCCTCTTGCCCATAAAATCAGACAGCCAGATATTTCATTACATGGCCAAGTTGACATTTTGACGGATAAAGTTGATGGTTCACATTTCCCAAAGACGGTCGGGTAAACATCGAATAGGCCCGGGTTGACGAAGTCTCTCCCTCTCCCTCGGACGTCTTTCCATTTTTAATGGTTCTCCATTTAGACCAAGCAACGAAATACATGTAGTGTGAAAAACAACACTTGCCAAACAGCAGTCAGTAGTAAGAATGCCTGCTCAAGATTTAAAGGTTTCCACCGCTTCTCGAGCGCCGATGATCCCCGAAACTGATCTATTCCAGTAGGCCTAGGCCTAGATGATGTTTGGAATGAAGAGAGAATGTCATATCGGCCATGAAAAAGGCGCATGCCAGAATCTCCTTCTCCGGATGTGTGAAACCACATTCTAAAACCACCTCCATGTTGAAACCTACCCCTATCTTTTCCGCCGCCATCGTAGCCTCGAGTCCGTTGCTGTCACCGCTCTTCCTCTGCTCAGTAGGCCTAGTATCCGTGGGCCTAGCTAACGCACTCCTAGCTAGGCAGAGAATCACAGTGGGTCTTGCGAGCCCAATAGCTAGCTTGTGAATAAGTTAATCGGTTAATACGAGCGCTAGCCTATTGTTGATATCGACGCCGACTGGAACATGCACAAGTTGCCTTTGCCACTCTCCATGTGGTGTGGTCGATAGGCCAACAACACAATCCCTTCCCCTGACGCAATTAATGCCGATTTACAAACACTAAACCAAAGATTTAGTATAGTTCACGACATGTATTTATTTAACACTCTGTAAGTCATTGTAAAGCTTATAATATTTATTTAAGGGTGAGCAACAGGAAAACATTTATTTGATAATAGCAATAGCATATACAGTAGTTTGGCGGTGCTAAATCACCGCTTGGATTTGGTCCGTCAGCAGGGCTATGACCAGCAATTATAGGGCCGACGGTCAACTTTGACTCGGTCGACGGTCAATTTTCACTCAATCGACGGTCAACTTTGACTCAATCGACAGCCAACTTTGACTCAATCGACGGTCAACTTTGACTCAATCAACGGCCGACTTTGACTCAATCGATGGTCAACTCAGCCGGACTTCATGCAGCCACTTCGTGTGGAAGGAGGTTTACTTATCCACTCTGTAAGCATTGATTGCAAATTTCGTGATTTGATAAATTAGCGGGAATGGTGCCGCGGTGCGGTTGGGAAGCCGAGAAGTGTTGACCGAGCGCAATTGATTTTATTCTGTTCACATGGCTTCTGACTGGTAACCAAGTTACTCCAATCAATTATGAATGGATCCCTGACTCGTTCACATTGTAAGTACTTGGGACAATGATAAATGATGGTAAAGTCCGTTCCACGTGGTCACATTTTTCATCAAATTTAAATTGGCAAAAAAGTTGTTTAATTTTATTGAGTGCATCATTATTTTATATGCGCCATCGTAAGCCGTGAAAACCTCCATGCCTGGACTGTTGGTGACTAGGGTGGAAGTGACATTTCCATATTATGATGTCCGGTCATCGGGGGGGGGGGGTCCCGTCATCCGGGGGGAGGGGGGTTCAATAGAGAGTTTTCGCAAAGCCCCCGAAACGCCAACGCGAACGCCATTCCCATTGTTCGACGCCACGAAGAGAACAGCGAACATAAGGACAGACGTTCACGTAGGCGTTTCGGGGGATTTGCGAAAACTCTCTATTGATTGATTTCGATATGTGACGAATCAAGAAGCATTTTCCCGCTCACCGGGCCGTCAGCAACAAACACGTGACTCGTTAATCTCCTTTACACAACGACATGTTGTTTGTTTATTTACAAAAAAGAAGACAGTAACCTGCAGATACGTATATACATACATTACAATGCCAACTTTGACCACAACAGTATCTCTCTAACTTTCGATATGACTAGCACTGGTTAATAGCCTGAAACATGGATGACAGCACAATAGTAACGTCACTTTATTACATAATTTCCACAAAAAAGCGAATTTGGCCTACAAATTGTACATGAAATAATGTATCCAAGCATGACATTCTATCGCTGCTATTTTTGCTGCTATGTACAATATCTTTACAACATATTCACATAAACTAAGTATCATCGATTTGAAAACTACTCGTATGCGGAGAAACACCCCGCCACCAACAAGCCAACTGTTCAAAATCTCTTCATGTAATGTCAAGAAGTCCATCATGTTTAGAATTTGTCGCTAGATATTTTGATACCCCTCCTCATAACCAGTCTATGTTGCCGCCTGCCGTAGGCACCCTTATTCCAAGCGTATTCCAAGTTCATTCTGACCGCACTCCCAACTTCGCGAGCACCGGACACACTTCGGTCATCAATGTCAACCTTAGGTGGCAGCACCGCCCGTCTGATGTAAACGTCACAGTCTTTTGTGATGACGTCATTGACTTGTGAGGTCAGGTGCTCATTGTTGAAAATGGCAGTGTCAATATTACACGATTTCTTGAATCCGTTCGTCAACCGAGAGTACACGGCGTAGATCCTTCGAGAATCAGGCACTTTCACACCAACTTCATAAAACGTTGGTTTGTCAGTGTCACTCTTGAAAACTTTGACCCTTCTGAATCCAACAGAGCCCGATCGCGAGGGAATCCAGTATTTTGCCAGACGGTTGTTCGGTTTTGTCTTGGTGATGAGGCGTTGCCATCTGGACCATTCCAGCGACATATGGGGGAGTTTGATCATCTTTTCGCGAAGACGTCTCTTTGGGGCAGATCGGCGACTCTTGCTCATCGTTTTGGCTGATGGGGTTTTCCGGCTCCTTGAGGTCGAACTGCGCTTCTTCAGGGATGTGCGCTGTAAAGAGAAAAATGGAAACATTAGGCACGTCACGTGACTATAAGATGACGAATCGGCGATCAAATTCAGTTGCCAACTATGACGTCATCCTCTCGGTTCAGATGGTGGTTGCGTCCCATTGGTCAAGAATTAACATAAGAGGAAGTGGGACCTACCTTTTTCGATGTCGTTTTCTGAGTCCTAGTCGCAGGGGCGCTCGCTGGCGTTGTGCCAGTCTCAGCATCGCTGTCGTCGGTAGGCGTGGCACTCCCTGTCCCACTATCACTATCGTCATCGCCTCCACGTCTCAGGGTTTTCAACATAGCGTCCATCTCGCGGGAGATGGCCGTGCCGCGGGATCGAACCTCGTGCTCATAGGCCTGGAAAGCAAAGCAATAATTGTTATTGTATAAGTTTCTGGTGATTTGTGGCAGGATCACGACAGCAAAAAGGTGTCATCCGTTTTTGTATCAACAACTGCAGACGACATCATGCCTACCTTGAAGAAATCAGCGCCATGTTCCCTGTAGCAGATGCCCATCATCATATCAAAGATGTTGTTCCAGTCTTTCAGTTCCAGATATTTGCCGTCAGTTTTGGAGGCCAGCTTCTTGTAGAAATCTTCAGAGCAGCTGTTGCCACAGTTCACGCCGTAGATGCGTACACCCTGAAATAGGCAGTGTAACCAATTGGAGAAACAATGCAATGAAAATCATGCATTTTATATTCATTAACAAAAAAATAATTTAACAAAAACATTGGGCGGTGGTGTTGGGACCCGAAAATCACGAAATAGTGGTCGTGAAAGATTTCCGAGCGGTGACGTCAGTGTCGCCATCTCTTGACAAATCATTGAACTGGGTGGAGACGCTCGATCAAATCGGTTGAAGAGCGATTGCCGCAAAAATGATATGAGTGAGTTGTTGATAACAATAACATACCTGAGAAGAAAGACTGTCGATTTCGTTTCTCCAATCCAGCTTCAGTTTATTCTGCGGATAATCCGGCTCATGTGGATTAGCGTCTCCAATCATGACCAATGACCTCTGTGTTCCTGGGCTCCAGGAAAGTTTTGTCCGAACCTCGTATAGAACCAACTCATAGCATTCATCCGCATCACCTCCACCTGTCGATTTCACATTGTTGACGAAGTTCACAAGTTTTGTGACGTCATTTGTAAAGTCCACATATTTTGTGACGTAATTATGCGCATCGCAGTAATCACCGTGCGCAAACACAGCCATCCGTAGACCGGGGATGTCCTTCTGCAGACGGTTGATCATGTCCGTCAGGTTCTTCCTGACTTGGACCAGGCAAGATGACATAGAACCAGTCGTGTCAAAGGAAAAGACGATTTCCATTGGTCCGCCCGGTCCGACGGGAAATGGTGCGGCTGATGCTGCGTCATCGTCGAAACGGGTGCGCTTAGGCGTTGATGCTCCAACACTCTCAGTCTCAGTTATTTTCCTTTTCCCGAGCATGATGGAGTGGTTCAGTCGGTTGTTGGTATCTTTTCAGAAAGAATTTGTTGAATGTCTCAGTAGACTCGCTCTCCACCACTAGACGTGATCAGTTGAACAGCTCAGTTGAATATGCCAGAACTGACGGCCGACCGCGCTTTTATACCCGAGAAAATCAATAGCAGACGAGAACAAGCTCGGGCAAGCCTGGCTTGTCGAGGATTCCCTTGCCAATAATGACGTCATGAACGTGTCTGAACATGTTGACGGGCCTGATCCTCTAACGTGCTTCACGGCAGGACAGGAAACCAGTCAAGAAGTATCCTGGTGACGAGGTTGCTGAAAAGTGGGATAGCTGGATTTCGGTGAAACAGCAGGCAGTGTGCAAAATCATCATACGTGTTCTTTTTCTAATTTCGTCGCGATGAAGACGATTTTAGTCAGTTTTAAGAATGCTGCCAAATAGGCCTGTTAACAGCTGCTCAGCACACGCTTCACTCGTCCCCAGTGCACACTGCCGATTTGAATGTGCCTGTATGATACACTACCATTTTTAACCACCCGTTCGTCAAGCAGCCCGGCTAGCTCAGTCGGTAGAGCATGGGACTCTTAATCCCAGGGTCGTGGGTTCGAGCCCCACGTTGGGCGCACACTTTTTCTTCCATCTGTGCCTAATTTTTTTTCTTCCCATTTTTTCTTCTCATTTGTTTCTTTATCAACACGTTATCACAAAACATGTGCGAAAAGACAATCGTTAATACAGGTTTTCCGTCGGTTCTAGCCACCTCACGGATTAACTGAAGAACTATATTCAAGT
>NMRB01001319.1:75988-107274 GCA_002633025.1 Notospermus geniculatus
GGAGGAGAAGAGAAGGGGAGGGTGGGGGTACTTTGAAGCAATTTGGTCTTACGTCTCCCAAAGGGGCAGGTCATGAAGAAGAATGGGATTGTGAAATTTGGCCCATCGGCCTACCACTTGCATTTTGTCATGAAAGCGCGTCACTGTTATTTCACAGAATGTTCTCGGCCTACCATGACGCAGTTCAAGGTCAAGTTCCCCATTGTACAATAATCGACCTGTGAACTATAAATAGCACCAGTCGATTGATAAAATGTCAGGTCATGCGATGTTTTGCACTCGTCACTGCTTCACATTTTGACTCACGGATGTGATTCACATTTTCGTTCACGTTGCAACTGACGAGGCAGATTGGAGCCGATTCAACAGAAATATATGCTCTGAATCGCTGAAATATTCATCCTTGTTAAACCCAAGTTACATTAGTGAATAAATTTATCACAAAATCGTACTTGACGTGAATTAAAGCAGCTCTTTCGACATATGTTTCACATACCACGAACTGCGCGCAAAAACCTTTGCACCCGGCACTCAACTCACGTTCTGACCCAGATGACGCGACCGCTTCACATTGCAGATTCACGTTTGGCATGCGATTCACGTTTTGGGCTGTTCCATTCTTCGTAAAGGTATGAAGGGATAAAAAACTAAGTTATCCCAATGTTGATCCGAACTTCTAAGAATATTTTCCAGTTTGTTTGATTTACTACGACTGCAGATGATAAAATACCCAGCTTAGTTGAATCTTTTTGTAGTTCACAGTTCCCATTTCAAGATCAACCCACACGCTGATCTAAGCTACCACCCCTTCCTGATAATGGACCATCTGCAGACGGTTTTCCCAATCTTTTGCGCTCGTTTCACAGTTTTCACATATCATACCGATGATTTGTATATAAAGGGGTGGATTTTAAGCAAACATCATTGAGATTAACACATCCGTTTGTGGAACACTATTCGCACAACTTGTCCATTTGTTGGAGGAAGAAATAAGACTTTTGTCGGAGTTTAGAAGACACAAAGATGGCATCAAAAGGAGAAACCGATACAAGTAAGTACCGACTTCAGTACATCCTCGTATTTATGTCATACAGGCTACAGGGTGGGCCATGAAAACATCACACTCGTCTAAGGGACTGGCCACATTATACAACTCGAGCCCGACGTGACTGCTTAAAACTCCCTCAGCCAATCACGTCGGAATGTGGAAAGGTGTACTCCTGGTTGTCGGCTAACTTCTGGACGGATGACCGGGAGGACGAGCTAATTGAACTTGGGCGGGAAAATCTGCGTCAATCGGCAGATGTAGTCGTATAGTGTGGACATTCTAGTCCGACGACTTATTTATTTTTTTATAAGACTAGCCGGGCGATGAGACGGTCGGGTCGTAACGTCCAGAATCGTATAATGTGGTCAGGCCCTTGGTTTGAACTGTTCAAGGGATACTGCAGTTTCCCTATAGGCTCATGAATCAACTAGCAGTTTGTCAGAGTAGTTGGCACTCAATGGGCAAATCAACAATAGGGGCGGGCAGGCGTTGGTCTCGGCCTCCGCTCTACGGAAACAAAGGATGTGAACTGCCCGTTGAGAACCGGGTCGCTCGAGAACTCCTCTCACGATGAGCAGCATCTGATATCTGAAGTTCTGTCACTGCAACCTGTTTTTTTCTATTCTTACAGAAAAGACCTGCTGTGGCACCGACTCCTGCTGTGCTGATGGCTGCAAGTGC
Source organism: Notospermus geniculatus (assembly GCA_002633025.1). Taxonomy (NCBI): domain Eukaryota; kingdom Metazoa; phylum Nemertea; class Pilidiophora; order Heteronemertea; family Lineidae; genus Notospermus; species Notospermus geniculatus. Next base: position 77,718 of record NMRB01001319.1, read on the forward strand.
TGTGACGCATGTGCCAAGGGAGGAGAATGCACCTGTGAGAAATGCACCTGCTGTTGCTGCTGCAAGTCCAAGGCCAAGTCCTGCTGCTGTGCCGATGGTTGCAAGTGCTGTGATGCCTGTGCCAAGGGAGGAGAGTGCACCTGTGAGAAATGCACCTGCTGTTGTTGCTGCAAGTCCAAGGCCAAGTCCTGCTGCTGTGCTGATGGCTGCAAGTGCTGTGATGCCTGTGCCAAGGGAGGAGAGTGCACCTGTGAGAAATGCACCTGCTGCTGCTGCTGTAAGACCAAAGCCTGTTGTGGAAAAGAGGGCAAGGCATGTTGTTAGAAACTTAACAGCCATGCAGTTGACATGTTATGAAATGCTGTGTTTTTGCATGATTTCCTTGAATGTGAAAAATGCCTTGTTTTTAAAGAATGCATCAGCTGTATATTAATCCCATTGATGATGTGATATTTTTAATCCTGAAATATGTCAGATATACGTGTAACGTTATGGAAGTGGTTGCTATCATAGATGTGGCCACGACTTAATGCTTCGTGAATTTTGACACAACAGAAATAGGAATGCTGTCGTTATTGACCAAAGAACATAGCCTACGTTGTGAATGTATATGTGTACATGTAATCAAATTAAATACTTACTGTTTTGTGTTGTTCACCATGCCTAATTCAGCTTTCAAATCAGCTTGTATTCATGCTGTAACTCGGAAAAACAAATTTTCACCAGTATTTTGAATTTAAAAATTTGCTTTATTGAGTTCTGCTTCTGGTGTAGGGTGCGCCATGTATAAAACTAATAGCTTATTCCATGTATATGAACTACTGATTCTTTGAGTCAATAAACTCGTAATTTCATTTCCACAAAAATTTCCAACTTGCTTATTCTTTGCTTGCTTATCTAAAAAGTCTACACAACGTGCTATTCTTCCATTCTCATGTCATCAGAGGAATCAAATATTGGGACAAACCCAAGACTCTCACCAGATAACTTTATGAGGGCCTAAAAATTCCCCCATTTTGTCAAATTCCCTCATATAAAGGTTATCAAGGAACAGTCACAAATTTCATTCCACACCACGGAGGAATCTGGGCAGGAGCCCAGGTATTAATGACAACACCCATGAAGATGAAACCGACACCTCAAAATGTATTTCTGAAGTCTTTGTGCAGAGTCTGGTGTGGCATCTACTTTGAAATATCCCGGTAAATGCAGTGACAAGAACTCTGATGTTTGAAATATTCATTTATTTATGACTGCATTCATTAGATTAGAGCAATATGTGCTCGCGGAATAAACTGAACAAATCACTCATCTAAACTTCACAGACAAACTAAAATGGGAAGTTAGATAAGTCATTCATAGAAACCACACTGAAGTCAGGCATTCCATGCTGAATAAACTACATGCTGAGTTGATACCCCTGTATTCAGCCTGGCGACCAAGTCAGGCAACCACAAGAAAAGAACCGAGAAGATCTTACACGGGTGACGTCTATCAACATTGATACATGACTGGTGTTACAGAAGAAACTTGATGAATACATAATGCTGAGTTGGAAAGCTACTCTCCCACAGCAGCATTTTTACCGCACTCCGTTTCGTGTGAGGAGTGAGACCACAGCCCTGCTGTGGGAGGATGTGGAAAGCTATCATTTTGAACCGATCTGTTCCTGGGTGCTGCCTTGTTTCCTGGTATCAAGCCTCAATCTTGGGTGGCCAGTCGAGCTCAACTTCCTGCAAGTAGAAAAGCAGATGGTAGCCAATGGGTCATATGAATAAAGACTAGTACATGCAAATGCTTTTACTTGAATTTTGCAATACAATGCACTAGGCAATGCTGTACAAATCTGAAGTAAAAGCATTTGCTAGTCTTTACTCATATGACCCACTAACTGAAGCAGCAATTCTTATACATTCTCCTGTGAATAGCCTCACACCCCTCAAGTCTGTTCTGTGTTGGCCTCTATCTTCTAATTTTTCAATCATTAACATTACGATGATACCAGTACTCACCGCCACATCAAGCTCTAGAATGTCGCACTCAGAATTCAGCAAAGTTCTCAGACTTGGCTTGGTTCTGCAGAAGTCACCATGGACAAATTCTTTGATATAACTGTGGTCGAGTCAAGGATTGGACACTGACTACATTGCACTCATCACATTTTATAGAGCTTTCAGACATGGAAGCTTTCAGAATGATTCGGAAGATAAAAAGGATACGTCCCAGCCCCAGTCCTGAGCGTCATCGTGAAGAGATGCTCATCGACCACCTTAGCGGATATACTGTGGATGATCTTCTCTCTCGTACTCAGAGGGCGCCGGTGTAACACACGGATCGGAGTCTTCTGGTCAACTTTTAGATCCTGAGAAGGAAACAAGGAAAAGTTGGGTGTTGAATGGAAAAGATAACTGCTTGTCAACATCACAATCAGAGGAGAAAGAAAGGATGAAGATAACAATATGTCTACCTTGATAGCTTTCAGTTTATCGAGGTCAGACTGTTTGACTGTCTCCTTCATCCAGCAGAGTGCCGAGTATGATTTACACATGGTCATCTCTCCTGATTTGATCAGATGTGCCGTGTCTTCCCTCGTGCACAGCTGTAGGTCAGTCACACGGATGTCACTCGATGACGCATTGATCTCTTTCTGAAGTTTGGTGAGTTCTGCTTGGGAGAATGTGACNTGAAAAATGCCTTGCTTTTGAAGAAGGCATCAGCTGTATATTAATGCAGATTTGATATGTACTAGTATCCCATTGATGATGTGATATTTTGAATCCTGAATGTAGTCTGCTGTCAGATGTATAATGCTACGGAAGTGGTTGCTATCAGAGATGTGGCCATGACTTAATGCTTGGTGAATTTTGACGTAACAGAAATAAGAATGCTGTCGTTATTGACCAAAGAATATAGCCTACGTTGTGAATGCATATAGGCCTACATGTAATCAAATTAAATAGTTTCTGTATTGTGTTGTCGACCAGGCCAAATTCAGCTTGTCAGCTTGTATTGATGTTGTAACTCGGAAAAGACAAATTGTTACCAGTATTTTGAATTTAAAAACTTGCTTTATTGAGTTCTGCTTCTGGTGTAGGGTGCGTGTATAAAAGTAATAGCCATTCCATGTACCTATATATACTACTGATTCTTTGAGTCAATAAACTCGTAATTTCATTTCCACAAAAATTTCCAACTTGCTTATTCTTTGCTTGTTTATCTAAGAAGTACACACAACGTGCTATTCTTCCATTCTCCTGTTAGCAGAGGAATCAAATATTGGGACAAACCCAAGACTGTGACCTTTAATAACTTTATGAGGGCCTAAAAACTCCCCCATCTTGTCAAATTCCCTCACATAAAGGTTATCAAGGAACAGTCACAAATTTCATTCCACACCACGGAGGAGTCTGGGCAGGAGCCCAGGTATCAATGAAAGGACACCCATGAGGATGGAACCAACACCTCAAAATGTATTTCTGAAGTTTTTGTGCAGAGTCTGTTACATCCACTTTGAAATATCCCGGTAAATGCAGTGACAAGAACTCTGATGTTTGAAATAATTCATTTATTTATGACTGCATTCATTAGATTAGAGCAATATGTGCTCGCGGAATAAATTGAACATGCACTTATCTAAACTTCACAGACAAACAAAAATGGGAAGTTAGATAAGTCATTCATAGAAACCACACCGAGGTCAGGCATTCCATGCTGAATAAACTACATGCTGAGTTGATACCCCTGTATTCAGCCTGGCGACCAAGTCAGGCAACCACAAGAAAAGAACCGAGAAGATCTTACACGGGTGACGTCTATCAACATTGATACATGACTGGTGTTACAGAAGAAACTTGATGAATACATAATGCTGAGTCGGAAAGGTACTCTCCCACAGCAGCATTTTTACCGCACTCCGTTTCGTGTGAGGAGTGAGACCACAGCCCTGCTGTGGGAGGATGTGGAAAGCTATCATTAACATGAACCGATCTGTTCCTGGGTGCTGCCTTGTTTCCTGGTATCAAGCCTCAATCTTAGGTGGCCAGTCGAGCTCAACTTCCTGCAAGTAGAAAAGCAGATGGTAGCCAATGGGTCATATGAATAAAGACTAGTACATGTAAATGTTTTTACTTGAATTTTGCAATACAATGCACTAGGCAATGCTGTACAAATCTGAAGTAAAAGCATTTGCTAGTCTTTACTCATATGACCCAATAACTGAAGCAGCAGTTCTTGTACATTCTCATGTGAATAGCCTCACACCCCTCAAGTCTGTTCAGTCTTGGCCTGTGTCTAATTTTTCAATCATTAACATTACGATGATACCAGTACTCACCGCCACATCAAGCTCTAGAATGTCGCACTCAGAATTCAGCAAAGTTCTCAGACTTGGCTTGGTTCTGCAGAAGTCACCATGGACAAATTCTTTGATATAACTGTGGTCGAGTCAAGGATTGGACACTGATTCCATTGCACTCATCACATTTTATAGAGCTTTCAGACATGGAAGCTTTCAGAATGATTCAGAAGATAAAAAGGATACGTCCCAGCGCCAGTCCTGAGCGTCATCGTGAAGAGATGCTCATCGACCACCTTAGCGGATATACTGTGGATGATCTTCTCTCTCGTACTCAGAGGGCGCCGGTGTAACACACGGATCGGAGTCTTCTGGTCAACTTTTAGATCCTGAGAAGGAAACAAGGAAAAGTTGAGTGTTGAATAGACAGGATCTCTGCCTGTCGACATCACAATCAGAGGAGAAACAAAGGATGAAGATAACAATATGTCTACCTTGATAGCTTTCAGTTTATCGAGGTCAGACTGTTTGACCGTCTCCTTCATCCAGCAGAGTGCCGAGTATGATTTACACATGGTCATCTCTCCTGATTTGATCAGATGTGCCGTGTCTTCCCTGGTGCACAGCTGTAGGTCAGTCACACGGATGTCACTCGATGACGCATTGATCTCTTTCTGAAGTTTGGTGAGTTCTGCTTGGGAGAATGTGACTCTCTTTGGCTTCAGGAACTCCACCATGAACGGCCGTCCCTTGCCGAGCATTCTGACATCCACATCCTCGCGTCCAGACGAAGAAAACTTATAGTCGTCACACTCGACATTCTTTTTCAGTATTTCACAGACCAACTCTTGAACCGAACTCTCAGTTTTTCGGACGCCGTCAATGATCCATGGAGTCTGGCTCAACTCACGACTGTATTTGTTATACCGCCCTAAAAATCAGAAAAGTTTACACACATAAGTAACAACGTACACAGCTAGTTTATCAATCACGAGATTAGGGGACACAGGAATTGTCCCATCAGTGGATGTTAGCTCTACTTCAGTCCTCTTAAGGCCTGTAGAAATCATTGACATGCTGAGAGCACTATGATATAGAACACATGAAATCATGGAGAGTAACATACCACAGATGAAGATCGGCTCATGGGAACACGCGATGTCGGTGCATGTTGCGGGACCTTGGATCTTCTTGGGGGGACATTGGGAATAACTGAAAGAGATAGTAACCGTCGATAAGTACCATATCCTGAAACAAGATGCCACTTCTTTTACCTTGACTTGTTATCGTACATCGATAACTAGTTCCATCATATTTTTATCACAGTGGGAGTGCTGGAGGTAGGAGTAGGGACATCACTTCTGTTTTATACCAACCATCTAATTAGCATGATTAGTGATTAAATGAACCTATCTTGTAATATTTTAGTTGATACACTCCTTTCTGGAGTGATACCCAGTCATGGGTCAAAGGGACATGCGGAAATCTATTTGAAAACGCCATCTCTTATCAAAATATCTGAGTGAATAACACTTCTCTGAATGAAGCAAAATCGTGGTGACTGAACGACATTGACGACATCTCTCAAAATGATTTCTAACTTCAAAACTAAATATACACGCTGTCCTTTGCATTCACATTGCTTTGTTTTGCAGTCAATGTGAACAGCTCCGCACAGCACATCAAGACATTCACATGATCAGATGTATAATGCAGTCACTGTGTATTGTAGACACAGCAAATACTGCATCACGTTTGGAGGATGGAAAATGTACATCCACTTACTGTTTGAACGACGCATAATTGACTGTGGCTACAGCTCTGCGGACGTTCATCCTGGTGAACATTTCCCATCCAAACTGAAAAACGTTCATAGGTGAAAAAATTGATGACCAAACGTCGGATAAAAATTTGGTCTGAGACAAAAATGACAACCTGTAAGGGTGAGTTGTAGATTGGTAGAATATGACACAAACTGGTGGCCGTCACCTGACGTAGCTGGCAAAACTTGATCCACATTCATAAACACATAGAATAAACAGATAGCATGTTAATAATTGTAAGACATCATCTCGTTTGTCACATGAAATCTCTCTCACTTGCTCTGCCTGATTTAAAGGAAGCATTCACAGTCTCCACCTTCAACGACGAATAAATCAGTAGCAGTTACGAGGGATTTCAGAGATGTTGTGATAACTTCCAGGGAGTTGAGGCCAACATCCAAGGACCCCATATCCTGTTAGGTTCTGATAAGAACCAGATAACTCACGCGATTGTTCTTTCGTTCTTGAAAGATATGTGGACACATGAATTTGCTGAAAAGGAAAAGAAGAGTCAAAACAGCCATACGTGTGAAAGATAACATCTAACAGATTTAGACAGGCATACACATAACATTGATTGAGAAGCCCCCCAGTTTAAAATCAAATGTCCTCAGGTATGGCAGCTGGATTGAATCGGTGTTGAGTGGAGAACTCTTCCACCCAGCCTCATCAAATTACATCCCAGATGGACCTACACACATAACTTTGCTACATGTATTTCATTCCTAATTCCTTCTCTGGTGGCATTGGCTAAGTGTCTCTGCATCCCACACAGGAGGTCCTGGGGTTTTCAAAATACTTACAGGAAATCGCACTCCTTCTTGACTCCCTCATGGTCAAAGTTCAGTGTAATGTCGAAAGGACTCTGAAATGATGAAGATGCGCTACCATCAGAGAAGAACGCTGTTTGAATGCTGTGATCAATCTCATTCTACTGTAGGGAATGGGTTTCTTTGTGAGTCAACTCAAAGTTACCATCAGAAATGAGAGCTCTCACGGACCGCAGGACCGTATGCCTGACATCAAGAAACTGTGAACCACATACCTTAGGATCTGAGGGGATGCCCAGTATCTCACTCAGAGAATCTGTACAGATCCATTTCCAAGCATCCTTTACAGCAACAAAGTCATTCTCTTGTTTTGTCTTGTATGTATGCCTAGGAGAAGAGCGCAATTTACTACTGGTACATGGACTTCAATGTGATTCAGGAAGGTGGCCAGAATAGACAGTACTTATTTTATTCTACACCTTCAAGGAAGCACACAACGTCTGTAACATTCATAGTTAATGGTCACGATGATAACAGACCTGTAGAAACTGAAAAAACAAAGTACTCACGGAAAGTTCTCAATCAGAAGAACCAATATGGCGTGCTGAAATGACGAGAGTTAAATGTTATGAACCTAAAATCACATGAACAGGAGGCTTTGTTTTTATCATAATTGAGACAGATCAGGAGTTTTTGTTTTATGAAACCATATCTCAGGCTCACCTCACGGACAATGGCAGCAACGGGCAAGCTGATCGCAATTCTGAAATCTGTGTACTTATTCTTTCCTTCCTTCACTTTCTTGTCGATGTTCATCAGGAAATCTTTGGTTACCAATTTCTGCAGTATTCCCAAACAGGTACAGCAGGTGTCTTCCACCAGCTTAGGACCTGAGGCAGGGCAAAGGCTTGAAAAATATGCATGGATTTCCTGAAAAAGAGAGATTGAAATCAAATGTAGATCTTTATTTCAGTGATATTATTGAATTGATGTGAACACAATGACCACTCACCACTCACAGAGCATGTGTAGTGTGCCCCGTTTCTTGCTACAGACAGAATTACCCAGCATCACAGATGATCTGTTATTACGTCCCTCTAAGTCCTTTAGAAAACTTGCTTGTTGATCAGTGAATCATTTCTGCATGTAACTGTCAAGTATTTAGTACATTAATCATTCCCAAGGGTAAGTCATCGCTATCCTACTTTCAGTACTGACTCCACATTTGAAAGATGTAGTATAAGGCCATGTAAAAAAATAGTTGGTTAGCATTCTTCCACTCAATTTTCTGAGGAGGGCGGGAGTTGTTTTTTAAAAATTGACTTCGACATGCATGTAATCATGGCAACCTGAGGCAAATTCTAAATGTAATAGGTATGAATTGAAATAAAAATGCTAACCAACAAGGGCCTATTTTTTTACATGGCCTAATATATAGTACAGCCTACCTTCCCTGAAAACTTGTATTTCTCTGGCTGCTTTTCTCCCAGGTATCTGAGAGAACACTTGGGACAGCATCCCCACTCACAGAGAGACTTGTACGTCTTACCAATACTTTCATTTTCACTGGCAAACAGCTGCCACTGGATGAGAAAAATTATGTTGGTTGATATGATATCAGTCATACATCCATGTAGGCCTACTATGTATAGCTAGACTACGACTACGTGAGGAACATGACACAGACCATACTACACCACTAGGGCACTACAGTCTACACTTATTACACAGAGCCCATACGGGCAAAACATTGGCCATACATATATGGCACAGGTTCTTCATGTTCTTGTGGTTAGCTAGGGAATCACGGGTCCTTGGTCCCCTAGCTAATTACAAGAACGTGGTCCCCTAGCTGATTACAAGAACGTGTCGTGTGTGCATGGACCATGTCAGTCAGCCGAAGCCAGGCCCAGGCATGCAGGGCCAGGCTACGCGGACAAAGAGACACCAAACTGATCGAACAATAACTCAAAAACCATTGATTATGCGTCAGTAAAATGACATTTATTCAAAGGAGGAATCAAAAATCTTCCTTATTAATCAAATATAATGGACAACAGAAAAGAATTTTGAGAGTAAAATGAGATTTTCTTGAACGAACCCCGGACAAATTCACCGACGCCATGGGCGCTGACATTTTGATGATCTCGCAGTAACTAAAGGTTTCAGATCATTTTGATGGGAGTAAGAAAATTTTATAAATATACGGCAGAGATAAAAGATTTTTTTACAATTTATGAACGTAAAATAAACACTTCGTTTAATTTATTTAGTGTAAATATATGTTAAACTATCGAAAATTTCACTGCGGGGTAGTTGCTAATCAAAATGGTGGAAACCAACCAGGAAGTTCAGGAAAATTGATGAAAAAAATCGATTTGACGGCTTCCAATCGTTTTATTTGATCAAAATTAGCAAAATGACAGAAGTTGAACAATTAGTTCTTGAGTATTTTTCATCCCTGGGGCCTTTGGCCCGGAAGGTCATGCAAGATCAGGAGTTAGTCCGATCTATGTATGGTGCAGAATGGGAACAGATGAGTTATGAACAAAGGGATGCTGTCATTGATGAATATGTCATCAAGGCTGAGATTTTAGAGCACTACAAAGACTATTCCCGCTGGGAGGAGCCACCAGAATACTTCCCTAAACTGAAATTAGGGAGTGGAGAAAAAATTATTGTTGATGATGATGTGAGTGGTGCCGTTGGTGTCGGAGTTCAGTCTGCATGCTTGTTTCATTCTATTTGATGGGCCAGCTTACCTCTTACCAGTTCATGAGTTGTGACTCGTATACCCATAGTATAAGACCAAGGCAGGCCTAAGTTCATCTTATAACAGACATTTTCTTTCTTTGCAGTTTCGAACTTGGCAAGATGAACATTCAGGGCCATTCTGTTGGGAGACTAAGGCAGGTATCAATTAGAGGTAACAGATTAATGAATCACACTCTCAACACAAAGATCTGACTGAGTTTTTAGGAATATGAAGTTATCTTTAGGAAACCGAATCGGTGGTGAAGGTGTTCTTATTCTGTGTCACATTACTTTTACAGAGTCAGCTTGACATGCCACTTTTTGAAACAGATGAAGATCGAGAAAAAGCAGCAAAAGCCCGCAAAAGACGACCAAGATCTCCAGACTTGAAAAAGATCAATTTCAACCCTTTTAAACAAGGGAAAAGTATCTGGGATTCCCCCTTCCTAGCTGCTGATAGGGGAAGAGATTCAGGGTATCCAATGGATGTGAGTGAGTTGGGGAAGACACCAGAGGAAATGGAACAAGAGACTGCTGATATGGCTGATTCTGCAAACTATGAGGAGTGTGGGGGAGAGTCACCTAATTATGAAGAATGTGCTGAGGCTTCTCCTGATAGTGGTCTAAATGATGGCTCTCCAGTTGATCAAGTCATGGCTTCACCTGAGAAAACATCGGTCGCTGAGGAAGCTGAATACTTGTTCAAGAAGTTCCATATCTCATTCAGCTCCAATGATGATGGCAGTAATGTTGGGAATAAGAAAAAAACTGAGAGCCCACCTGAACCATTTGGGGATACTGAATCGAGTAAGAAGTCAGAGGAATCGTCTCCTAATTACAGCCCAGTTGGAAGCCCAGTATTTTCAAGGGATTCTAAGCCACTGGTGAAAATGTCACCAAAGCTGGTGGTCAAGACCAATCAGAAACCAACAAACACCCCGAGCAAACCACTCGCAAATACTCCTTCAAAAACATCTATACCAACCAAGAAACCACCTCCTGTTCCTTTATCTACCAAACCAAAACCAAAATCAAAATATGAGCCTGAGTGTGATGATTCATATGAATTTGTTGAAGTTAACAGAAATAACAACTTCATGGTTTCGAACCTGAGTAGCACTGAAAACTCTCCAATACGTAGTGTTAAAAAAGATGAAACTACAGCCCTTCTCCACTCGTCATGTACAAGCACAGACACGAAATCAACAAAAGGATCAAAACCTGTAAGAAAGAAGCACGACAGTTCAAGTAGTAACTCGTCCTCGGCAGCTCTACTGGCGGATGATTCACCGTTTAAGATGGCCGTCAGTAACGCGGTGGTAACGACGCAACCAACTCCTTTCTATGATGAATATGAACCTCATGGTCCCATTGACAACAAAAAGGTAACTTGTGGAATAGTTCATTGATTTATGATTACATGGGAGTGAGTTAATATCAATTAGGCTGACTGGTCCCAAATCGATTGACTAGTCCCTTTTGTGAGGACATCAGCAAAACAACATGTCGAATAAGATAAGATGAACAGATTTATACCAATTGGGGACACCACGATATTTTAATCATTTGAATATTTCATGCTTTTCTTGTCTCTTTTAGGATGATCCTGCTGCCACTGGGAACAGCTCTGTCAAGACAGGATTTGACTTCTTGGACAACTGGTAGAATCAGGAGTGAGAGGTGAATGATTCATGTTGGTCATCTACAAGATTCACAGGGATTCAACAGAGGTCCTGAGGGAAATGGACTCGTACGGAAATTTCACATCCTTAATTTGACTTGGCTCAGGAACGAGCATCTGTATTGAGATGATATTGTAGGCTAGTCTAAGATTTTTGTCTGAAATTCATCTTCTTCATAAATCTCATATTGCAAAAATGTCTTCGATATGCTATGTCATGAATAACACCTCAGTGAAGTCGCATGCCTTTTGTTGGCAGACGACGTGAAGTATACGACTATATTATCATCTTGTATAACATAGCTAGTGTATTCTAGGTCATTCTAAAAAGTCATTGGGTGGTGTGGGAAGTTTTAATTCAAGGGCAGGGTTTAGTTCTCCCATTGTGGATTATTGGGTATTTTGACGAACATCTGTCAAGTCACTGTCCCATTGACAGTACAAACTTCTACATGTATTCTTACTATGGTTACGGTACATTAGAACTTTATCAATAACAGACAACCAGCCATGCTTGAGCCCTGGTGTGCCATGCTTGGAAGCTGGGGCCATATTCACGAAGCCTTCACAACTTTGCGTGCACGCAAGTCTATTGCTTGGCTGCACGTGTCCTATTGTTCACTGACTGCCTTACAATAGATTTGTGCATGTGCATGCAAAGTTGCGAAGGCTTCATGAATATGGCCCCTGGTCTGGTTGCTTTCCAATGACATATCATGATTGATATTTACTGATGAATCTTGCTGAAGTTCTTCCGGGTTCATCACATCAAGATTCCCATTAAATTATATATAATGCATGTCAATCATTTCCGATGACTCTGATTGATGTCATGCATTTGTTGTTTTTACAATCATTGATTTCAAATCCTAGTCATTTGTAAGATCTTCCAGTTTACATCATGTGTTAAAGTTTTGTAAAACATAGATAACCTTTACTTACCATCTAATATAGATGATGTCTTGCCTGTCTCGTCATTAGAGCTGTTGAGATATGACAATCGTTTCTGTTTAGTTTGGTGGGACTAGGAGTAGGTAAACCTGTGGCATTTATGATGTGGAATTACAATCTTTTCTGTCTTGTTAGGTACTATCCTAATCTTGTCCTTACGGTATGGTACATGTACATGTGTGTGTAGACATATCCAATCCATGACGGTTCCCAGCTTGTGGTTACGAGGAGTTTGCTTAGTGATGGCTGTGTGATGATGTTGCTAGATATTTGTGCTGACAGTGTCAGCTTGTGAAGTGTCAAGTTGTATATCAAAACTGGACCGGAATGTGCTGTCATTATGGTAAAAGTTTGAACCATGAAAGCCAAGGATGGTCTGTCTTTATTGGCATGGTTGAACTTCTCGATCTTTGCTCGGCCTATGTATTATCTGAATTCCTGTAGAACTGGTCACCATTTGCTTAAAAGCAAATGGATTAAAGCTATAAGTGACTTCAAGTTCTGTTTGCCCTGTAACTTAACATATTGCTGCATGTCCATGTAGTGTCTATTCTTCTACACCTTGTATCTATTGTAAGTATTGTACATTCCTCAAGTATTTGATGTTTGTGTGGATGATGTCAGTGTACATTGCATGTATTATATGCTAATGCTCGCCTATTTATTCTAGGTCGTTCACAGATCTTGCCCCTGTCTCTCTGATGAGATCAACTCCAACATATGTAGAATCTTGACATGTACCGGTAGCTTGTCTTCATTTTTGCCTCATTGTTCTACATTGTACAGTTGGTGGTTCCTTAGATATTGTGTCAGAATCTTTTCCTAGTTTAGTGTGTTGAAAGTTGGACTATGTTGCCAGTATTGTTTCAAGAATACTCATTATCAATACCCGGTATGTTATAATGTATTCATTTACTTATATTGAATTTCAGCGTGTGCTTATTGGTGAACTGTGACTTATTTCTGACAAGATGGCCCATGCAGGTTCATTCTGAAATCAATGCTTTGATGTCATGAGCCACTAAAACCAACAATAGCCTACGCCACAAAGCAGAATAGGCCTAACCGCTCTCAAAGCTTCAGTTGCAGGCCACAATGAGTACATGGCTTTGAGTGCTACGTATATATGGAACCTGTTTTCACATTTGTGACCCCTTCACCACAAAACCAGTTGGAAGTCGCTCTGAGGTTGGCAGGTAGTATTGTCTGTCTGTTGTGAAATCTGAGTGATTCTATTTCTTATCAGCTGGTGTCATCTCAGTATGTTTAGGCTCATTTTCCATGTGACTTCTGACTGGTTTTGTGGTGGAGGGTCACATTTTCTTGTGAGGTATTGCAAATATTTTCTATTTTCTTGTTGAATCTTTTTGTTATAAACTGTTTTCAAGTATTGTACGTTGAATCTCATTTCTTTAATTTTTTGAATATTTTTGATCTGTTGTGCAAAGTTTTGATATTATTCGAAGGAGGGTTTTTTATCTGTCACTCAACTCATCCAGTGTGTCATGTTGAAGATTAGTCTTCATGTTCTACCATTCACCAGAGATGTGAATGGTCATTTGGATCCATAAATCAATTCTATCAAAAGCGACTTGAGAAAACTTTGTGTACTATCATCACAAACAGTGTATTATCATCTGGGGAACCATAGAACCCCTTGGTGCTCTTAATAGTACCAGTCAGTGTAATTTTAAAAGGCCGAATTTAAAACCCTTAACCCGTTTTGTAATCTTCATAGTGTTTAGTGATATCATCTGTAAACAGGTGGCAGCACTGTCCTTGGCGGTCCCCGTGTGTCGTCATCAGCTGTAGGCTATCGGTGGCTTGTCGTCGTCGTCTGCGACTCATCTCATCTATGCTGACAGTTTACTCCTACATGTTGTAATAGTAATACCGGTATTTATTGGAAACAGATAGTCATATCTTGGAGGAATGGTCATATCAACCATTGAGTCCTTCTCCTATTTTAATCTCTCATTGATCTAGGCCTACAATGAGGTTAGGGAAACTTGGCCATTCTGTCAAGAGGGTATTGTCGATCATCATGTAGGTGAACAATAAGGGTCCACATGATGATAACCCATATCTGCATCGTGTCAAATGGGGAATACTACACTGATGGGGACGCACCAGAAGTCCACTTTTCATGCTGCTGCTGCTGCTGCTGGGTTTGAATACAATACAACATGGGAAGATCGTCGACTGAGTGGTGGTGGTGGGTCGGATTGTTGATAGGCCTTGCTAATCGTGTTCGTCGCACAGTTTTGCTGTGGTTGGTTAGTGTTCCCAATCAGATTATACGACTGGTTAGGTAGTATAATAAAAATGTTCGAGTGATGNCTTTGAGTGCTACGTATATATGGAACCTGTTTTCACATTTGTGACCCCTTCACCACAAAACCAGTTGGAAGTCGCTCTGAGGTTGGCAGGTAGTATTGTCTGTCTGTTGTGAAATCTGAGTGATTCTATTTCTTATCAGCTGGTGTCATCTCAGTATGTTTAGGCTCATTTTCCATGTGACTTCTGACTGGTTTTGTGGTGGAGGGTCACATTTTCTTGTGAGGTATTGCAAATATTTTCTATTTTCTTGTTGAATCTTTTTGTTATAAACTGTTTTCAAGTATTGTACGTTGAATCTCATTTCTTTAATTTTTTGAATATTTTTGATCTGTTGTGCAAAGTTTTGATATTATTCGAAGGAGGGTTTTTTATCTGTCACTCAACTCATCCAGTGTGTCATGTTGAAGATTAGTCTTCATGTTCTACCATTCACCAGAGATGTGAGTGGTCATTTGGATCCATAAATCAATTCTATCAAAAGCGACTTGAGAAAACTTTGTGTACTATCGTCACAAACAGTGTATTATCATCTGGGGAACCATAGAACCCCTTCGTGCTCTAAATAGTACCAGTCAGTGTAATTTTAAAAGGCCGAATTTAAAACCCTTAACGTTTTGTAATCTTCATAGTGTTTAGTGATATCATCTGTAAACAGGTGGCAGCACTGTCCTTGGCGGTCCCTGTGTGTCGTCATCAGCTGTAGGCTGTCGGTGGCTTGTCGTCGTCGTCTGCGGCTCATCTATGCTGACTTACTCCTACATGTTGTAATAGTATTTATACCGGTATTTATTGGAAACAGATAGTCATATCTTGGAGGAATGGTCATATCAACCATTGAGTTCTTCTCCTATTTTAATCTCTCATTGATCTAGGCCTACAATGAGGTAGGGAAACTTGGCCATTCTGTCAAGAGGGTATTGTCGATCATCATGTAGGTGAACAATAAGGGTCCACATGATGATAACCCATATCTGCATCGTGTCAAATGGGGAATACTACACTGATGGGGACGCACCAGAAGTCCACTTTTCATGCTGCTGCTGCTGCTGGGTTTAAATACAATACAACATGGGAAGATCGTCGACTGTCTGAGTGGTGGTGGTGGGTCGGATTGTTGATAGGCCTTGCTAATCGTGTTCGTCGCACAGTTTTGCTGTGGTTGGTTAGTGTTCCCAATCAGATTATACGACTGGTTAGGTAGTATAATAAAAATGTTCGAGTGATGATTAGTCCTGTTTATTTCTCTCAAAAGGCCCTACGGCATGTACGGTGACTGGGAAAGGACACGTGGCAAACATGCGGCTAGAATGTCATGGAGTGGGTTTTTACGATGGGGAAACCCAGCGAAACGTGACGTCATGAAAACAGAGAACGGGACACCGCTGACGTCTTGACGTCATGCGTTGTTGTCGGACGTCACAAACGTCGTGAAAACGTAGGCCCGTGAACATGGTGAAAGGTACGTCATCATGTCATGCATCACGCCCAGCACACGCGTCAGACGTCAGTCAGATGCCCGTCTGATTTCATCTTTATCATGCCTGTCCACGGAATGGATGAGTGGCCGAGGATCTGAGGTAAAGTGAAAAAAAATCGAGGAGAGGTGAGAATGCCATAAAGGTAGGCCTAGGCTAGGTCCATTGTGGGCGCTTATCAGCTGCTTCTGAACATGTTGAAATAGCCTAACGAACTTGCGGTCCTTCCTGTGGTCTTTTAACCGCATTGCAAAACGCATCGCGCAGAATTCTGTCTTTGGTGCAACATGTCCGACCGTACTCATGATGACGCGGATGGTGGTAGGCTAATTTCGATGAGACAGGGGCCTACCGCGCTAGCAGGCCTAGTAGGTAGGGCAAGCTATCCCATGGCTAGCTTACGGACAGCAGGCCAAAGTGCATCACCTGATCATGCTGATCGTGCTGACCGAGAGTCGGTGAATCCACCATCAGAAATCAAATCCGGCAAAATCAATCAAGTCAATGGCATAGTGTTGGTGAATGCCAAGGGCCAAAGAAGGCCAAGGGCCTACCTTAGCCAGGCCTAGCCTGAGGCTATTCCACTTTTTTCATCCTAGGCTAGCTAGATAAAATAAAATCATCGGCATCGCAACACAAAAAATCTGAGAAAAAACAAAAGACTTTTCCTGAAGCGACGACTTGCCAGAAATCCTTTACTTCCATTCCATCATCTGAAAAAGACCATTGGGATGTTCAAGACAAGGGAAAAGCTTTCTGAGAGTGAACGAGTTAATAAGGGCCTCATGAACGATACCACGAGGAAACTTGCACTTGAGGAGCTTCGCCAGCGGTCCCTGCCGATTGACAATAATGTTGGAGACATTGGTAAGTAGGTCTAGATCTAGATGATTGCTACTCCGATTACGCTTTAACTACCTGACATCCGTTATCCGTTATTAGTGAGGTTTCGCAAATCTGACGAAATACGAAGTACGAAGTACGAATTTCTACTTGACTCCATTTCCATGATCTAATGTAGGTCCCTAGTGTTCAGGAGATGGTTGGTATTAACCAACATGAAATGTCTTTGCTGCCAGACCGTCTTTTAGCATATCATGTATGTAAGACCGAGAGAGTTTTGGTGTACCTTGAATTTTTAAATTTCCACTTCGTAGCTACGAAGTGGAAACGAAAGATAAATGTCCAAGTCAGTGTACACCGCAACTCTATCGGTCTTGAAAAGACGCACTTGCAGCAGGCGATATTTGTGGCACCAGCCATCTCCAGAAATAAATTAGGTCCTTGAAGTGAAGTCCAATTTCGTATTTCGTACTTCGTTTTTCGTCAGGTTTGCGAAAACTCACTATTAAATGCGATACGATGTTATCCGTCAAAGCAGTGGCCCAAGGCCATGTGACAGCGATCGAGCCGACCGATACTCATTATTCAAATCAAACCTCGAACAAGGGTCATATTATCATTAGGGTAAAATTTGTGTTTTCTATTCTGCTCTCTAGTGAAAAATAAAAGTCGGTCGAAGTTGGGGGCTTACATCAAAGAACTAGAAGAGGAAAACAAGAGGTTTGCGTACGAAAGACGGAAGTTCAAAGAAACGATAGAGAAACTGGAGAGGGATGTAGCGTACGCCCTGGACAGGGTCCGCAAACAGGAAGAATCTTTAAAAAGAAATGTTATCGCCACTGTGGAGAGAAAAGGGCCCAAGGTCACTGTGGAAGAGCTAGAAGGACAAATTGCCGTTTTGAAACGGAACATCGAGGTCACACAACAGGAGAAAACCGGCGTTGAAGAATCACTGAAGGAGTTCAGACGACGGACCATGGTGGCCGAGGTGTCCTCGACCGAGTTAGATTGGTCTGTCCGCAAACTTCGAAATCAACTCGCCGACTTGAGAAAGAGGAGGGATGATACTGACTCCGACAGTGCAAAGCAACCAAATGCGGAGTTGAGGCAGCGCTTTTTTAAGTCCCTTTCTCCTTCAGGTCAAAGGGACGGTGAGATGATCGTGTCACCAGGCCAAGGGACTGACCATGAGAAAGGTATTAACCAGATCAGAAATGGCCACTTGAGTTTACATACATTATCCATGTATATAAATCGGCCTTTGCCCTTTGTTGTTCGAATGACAGGATATGAATAAAGACTACTGTTACAGCAAATACTTTTACTTGAATTTTGGGATTGTACACTAGGCGATGCTGTACAAATCTGAAGTAAAAGCATTTGCTAGTCTTTTCAACGTTCTTTGGACGTTATCTTGTGTTATTGCCATCACTTTACTTGTCTTTGTTCTTTCAGCATCTCTCATTAAAGTTCTGTTATCGAAAGATATCCTGATTCTAAAACAGCGTGAAAACCTGCGAAAATCTCTTGCTCATCAGGCGGAACTCATGGTACGTATACGCGGAGTATCCCAGTACTTAGTCATTCAGGTAGACTGCCTTCAAAATTTAATTGAAAAATCATGGTGTTTTTTTTATGGAACTAAGTGGCACATCAGACCATTTTTTGACTCCAGTGGCAGATCTTACGGCCCGTTCCGCACAGAGACGTCATCATCAATTCGTTCGCTTTCAGGAACTGGTGAAAGAGTTAGAAAAGAAGAATAAAGAGAGCACATCCATTAACTTACGTCAGCTGAAGCAAGCATACACGGCTGATTTAGATGCCTTGAAAAAGAAAGTCAACATGGCAGGTAATTATGTGTAATTATCAAAGTTTACTCGATTTACTACTAATGATGCATCTTCACAAGATCAATGTACATTCCTCCGACTGCTTCCTGCCAGTTAACGCTTCCCCAGTCTGTGATATTGATATTGGCTTCCCCATCTTTTGTAGTCATCCGCTCACCCTTACTGCGGTCGGAGTTAAAAAGGGAAACGGAAGTGATGTCGAGACTCCAGGAAGCCCTGGTTCATCAAATCGAAAAGGTAATATGATAAAGTACGGTAATGAGAACGCCTTGTGTAGGCCTACGTCGTGGTGTAGTGTGGGCAAAACCGCTTTTTGATGGTGAGGCAGGTCGTAGCTGATGACTGTGAGGTGTTGACATCGCTGCAGTTTTTGCCCGTTTCTTTCCAGAATGATGAACTGCAGCTGTTAGTTGTTGAGAAGCAACAGATGATAGCTAGCCTGGGTCGTCAACTAGAGGAAGCTCTCTTAGAAATCAAAGACCTCCGAGAAACAAACGATATAATGGGATGGTTGGCGCCGAAATATTCCATGGCATCGCCGAAAAAGGAGGCAGCGTTGACGCCGCAAGATGTGCTGACCCCTCAGGAGCTTGGAGAGAAACTGAAGAGGCCGGTGTCGCCCATCAAGGTTATAGGAACCACCATCAAAGAGTGGATTTCCCCCACGGGCAGTAACAAGAAAGATACGCCTGTTTCGCCAGACCCCGAGTCTGACGTTTGCCCTGGGTGTTACGTTGGCTCTGGGTGCGACGTTGACCCTAGGGGTGACGTTGGCCCTAGGTGTGACGTTGGCCCTAGGTGTGACGTTGGCCCTGGGTGTGACGTTGCCCCCGGGCCTAACGTTGGCCCCGGGACGCTGGCAACAGCCTCGCCGATACTCGAGAGAGATCCCGAGTCGACGGTGTCCACCAAACGAAGCGGCTGTTCGCAGATATCTAAGAGCAGTGGTGAGGACTCGGACAGTCGGAATAAGAATCTAGTGGAAAAGGCCAGTAAAAACAGCTCTAATGTGAAGCGGCTGGATTCAGATGGATCAGTCTCCGAATCGGTTGCATCCGGTCGCAAGCAGGTGCAAAGTGATGAAAAAAGATCTGGTGATGATGACCAAAGTTTTATGACCGGCATCCTTCAACTTCAACGGACGCGACAAAATCTGGAATTCAAAATACAGGAAAACGACGATATACGAGAAGAAAAGTCTGGTGGCAAGAGCAGAGTGGAATCTCCTCGGTTGCCTGTCACCCCCGGGGAGAGAGAGTCTGACGACGGAGCTGGTCAAGAAGGACGTTCGGGGATGACTCCAGGTGAAGCTGTTATGAAGCTCCATGGCATTGACGGATAACGACCACTCGCTCCCTCAGTGGTTTTATCATTGCGTCCCACAATGAAGCGTGGTGAATATGAGAGGCAGTGAAAAAAGCCGACGTTTTAATCCGAATAATCTTCAAGTTTTGTTCTAATCCATTCATCATGGTCAGACTGGACTGGGCTGGTGGTGTCGTAAGTCTGGTACTGGTCTGATATAAATCTGACTAGGATGTTGTGACCAGTCCTATAGCAATACGTTAGCTTCTTTGAATTGGGCGGTAGCTGCAAAAAGGGGGCGCACCTCTTGTATCATAGACCTCAAGCTGGACTTAGAATTTACCCTCCCTTTCTGCTTCTTTGTGGTTGAGTCTTGGACAGATCGATGTAATGGTTGTTGTAATAAAATCCATGTTTCTTCATTGCCAATTGATGATTTGATCACTGCTCACCAAATGTAAATTTACTGTCATTGCACTGAGCTGTGAAGTTAGACCAAGAATCCCTTTGCATGTTGGTAGTGCTCATTTCCACCAACAATAGATGCCCTGTCACTAAATACATGCCAAGGACGACAAATCCTGTCCTTCACATGGTCCCCTGACCCAATCATGCAAGACACAGATATTCATGGTGTCGCCACCTCTCGTACGGCCATGAAACTAGTGGACCAGCGGTTGCTGGGTGTGCCACCGTACCGCGGTCTTGAACTGCTTGTGAAAAGTACTTCGAAGGCTCAGCCGGATAGGAATGAAAAACAGCGGAGAAAACGTCAAGTCTCACGGCGGAGAATCGTTTCAGGGGCCCACAGCAACCCTTGTGAAGACTGCACGCAGGTTGTTGTGATAGCTTTTTGTCACGAAGTCATTGCAGCCATCGGGCCTACGCCGGGCTATCATTCCGGTACACACCTCCCAGCCACAGGGAAACGCAGCAATCGGGCCCCGGGTGGGTAGGCCAACGCATATATTCGACTCCGCGGTAAGGCGGGCCGCCGAACACAGGCCAACGAACTCCTCCAGGGATCGCCGAGGAACGGGCCAGCACTTAAAGCGAATCGACAGTCGTTTTGTAAACAGAACGATGATGTTTGTAAACATTGCCCTCACAGCCAATCAGAATGCAGGAAATGAGTGTTTGTAAACAAAGATTCGTCCCCTTTTGCATTCAAATTTTTTCGCTGACACATCGCTTTAACGCCAGAACGTCACGCGAGACGGCAAGGCAGGCAGAAGAATACGCCAACGAATATAGTAAGTAGACACCTGCCAATAGAGAGGTTAAGATTTTACTCCGAGAACGAGAACGTGGTGACTTTGTGGCATGCCTGTAACTTCTCTAATAGCAAGAATCCAGCTTTTAGAACGGTGTGTTCTTCATTGGAAGTCATCCGCCACTGTTACTGTGAAAATCAATCTGAGTTACCGCCAGATGGTTTTGTGATACAAGTCCCATTCTCTTGTCACCACGTTCTCGTTCTCGTTTTTGGGGCGCATCTTAACCTCTCTATTATCGAAAAAGTGGCCTAGAAAAAGATTTCGTAGGCATTTTTTGTAAAAATTTGGTGTGCCAGAACATATCTTGGAGTCACAAAGTTTCAGGAACACCCGGTTACCATCGCAACATTCACCCTTAAAGGTTAATAGGCGGGGGTCAAAGGTCATATGACCAAATATGGTCAAAATCACTGCAAAAATAATTTTCGGTGAAAATGCTTAGCTTGGTATTTCGAAAAACTAAGAAACTGAGTCGTTCTATGCTGTAATAAATGAATACAAAGGCCAACAATGTGACAGTGTTGGATTTATTGGAAATACTTAAGCGTTGGAAAACAAAATGCGTTTTTCTCCGTTTCAAGAATAGTTTGCTACAGAGATCAAGTTCACGAAAAAACACGGCAACCGGAAACATGGCAATTATGAAGAAATCATGAAGTTGGCCAATCGAATATTCGAACATCACATTGAAAGGCAGGGGCGGATCCACAATTTCGGAAAAGAGGGGCGCACTCTGCTAAAAACATTCAAATCTGCGATGAATTCCAATGATTTGCTCCAAATTTCAGAATTTCACACGGTCGATTTTACTGATTTATCAGCCGAAAGGGGGCGTGCGCCGGGTGCGCCCCCCCCCCTTTGGATCCGCCCCTGAAAGCAAATGTGGAACATTCAAATTTCCCGCAGTATCACTACAGTATCACGTGGCCAGCCATTGGCATGGAACATCATCTCAGATAAATTCGATGACGTCACAGCGTAGACATTCCATTTCAACGTTTTCTCCAGAATGGGCCAAATCGCGAATTACGTTGATTGGTCGGAAGCGAGATCACTCCGCGAGGCTGAGGAATCTGGGTGCTCTGCGGTCTGACATCAAACACGAGACGCTGAAGCAGGCAATCAGACATGGCTTGGATAAATATCTTCCTTATTTTCCCATTTCTGCTCGTGTTGGCCCTCTGTGGTGAGGTTCACTGGAGAGATAAGAGGGTAAGTTTACAGAAAACGACTCAGGCCAGACTTGTCATGGTGAATTTCTCTGATCTCTTTTTGAAACATTCCGATGTTGTTCGATTCGATCGATGGTTTCAGCCTGATGATGATGCATGACTGATGAATGGCGAGATGCTCTCTCATCAGCTCAGTCAGTCAGTGTCTGTCATGTCTGTGTGGCTGATTGATGGAATCAGATCATGATATAAGCCGAGGGCAAGGCCTGGCCATGGCCTCAGGTTGCAGGGCCGTATTTAACTTTTTGGTCCAGGGGGGCAAGAGCCTCTCAGGGGGGGCAGAAGACCTCTTTTTGCCCAAAATCCGCATGAAAATCACGTTTTTTGTTGGCTCAGGGGGGCAACTGCCCCCTCGCCCCCCTTTAAATACGGCCCTGGGTTGGTTGATAACTATCGTGCAGTCTCTGCATATGTCACCACTTTACGTCAGCAGTCAGCAGGTACTAGGCCTTACTTATCCATATTGATATACATTGTATACTATAGGCCTATAGCCTAGGGCTGAACTGCAGTACAGTTACAGTAAGAACACCGAATACTAGTATACTTCCTTTTTTGAATGATATCAGTTGAAATCTTTTTCCTGTGACCTAGATTTTTGGACTGAATATTAGGCTAATTAGGCCTGACGGTACCGTAGGTCTACTGTTCATGATGTAAGAAAGAACCGACATGCTCTGCCCGAAATTCTTGATGAATCCATCTGTCATCCTGAGAACATCAGGGGTTCTTCTTAGCGCTGGCTCCCTTTTCATCACTGCGCTAAGAACCCCTGATGTTCTCAGTCAGGATATGCCATCTGTGGTCTATAGAGGCCTTGCAAATGACGTCACAAGCCGCCATGCTGGGGGGCACAATACTGCAGAGGCGCAGTCCCAATGACGTTACGTCAAACACTGGCGTCGCGCACTTCACGCAGGCCACGTCACGGTCAGCTCACACCTCTGCCCACTTGCCCCTCAGCATGGCCGCCAGGATGACGTCATTGCAAGGCCTCTATAAGGCTTTCCCCTTTGCTTTCTAGCCTATATTATCAGCTTGTGGGCAATAACGTCGATTCTTGTCATTGGAAGTGACACCAAAAAGAGTGATCTGAAGCCCACCTCCCCAAGATAACTTGTGGGACACGCTATCCCATGAATAATGGAAACCATCACAGTCATGTTACTGACTTGGTGCGATTGTATAAATTCGTGGATGGTCATTTTTCACGGTTGGTCGGTCAGCATGAATATTTCATGATCACATCAGTCAGTGTGGGCTGGTTGACGATGGACGGGTTGTGGTTGAGGTTGTCTCCACATTGGAGGAGAGATCAGACATCTTTTGACATCATCCAGCATGTCCAGTATCCATTTAAAATAAACCTAGAAAGAGTAACCAAAAAGTTGGATTAATAGATCCATTATTGATAGTCCTTGACAACTGTTGTCAAGATACTAGGATCATCAAAAGCAAATTGAACACCTAAACTGAAATTGCAGCTAATTGCTTTCATGCAGGAGGAAACCAGGCCTGCTGCAAACACGTGCACTGTCCTAGTGTGTCAAAGAGAATCCTGAACTGCAGTAGACTTATAGCAGTCTACACCATCACGCTAGGCCGTGAAATCACGCTACAGCGTGAAAACCTTCTGTGGAAACCAAATTTTTACACACAGAATTGTGTACAAATTCAGCATTGAAAAAAAAATTAAAATTCTTCCTTAATATATCGAGTTATGTGTGTTCAACATGAATATGGCCGATTTTTTTCAATTAAAAGTTTTTTAAAGAAGTTAAAAGTTTTTGAAAATTGGGCCCTACATTTTGTACAGGCGAATGTACAGTCACGCATTACCGTGATGGTGTAGACTGTATAGTACAAGTCCCTTTTAACGGAAAAAAGAGCCTAAAATCACACCTATTAATTAAAGTTGACAACTTGAATGTAAGGACACCCTAGAAACATTGACAGAAAGGAATAAATAGAAAATGCAGTGAATTTAAGTAAAAACATACCATAATTTGCCAGGTCTTTAATTTGCCCCCTCCATTGTTGAGGGTCTCAAGAAAAAGGGAAAGAAGACAGAAAAAGGGGCTACTGAGCATGCCCAGAGACTGGACTGAGCATGCTCAAAGACTGGACTGAGCATGCCCAAAGAAAGAGTTGAAAGTGGGAAATTTAAATTAGAAAATAGGAGAATAGGAAATTGGCTTCTACAGGCACTGATCCGGGATTCTAAATTTATTCCCAAGAGAGATTCACAAAGTTTTGGTTCATTCAGTCATGTCTGATTGTCAGTGTGTCATTCATAGTATTGTGAGTCTGCAGTAGGGCTTTAGATAAGGAGTGTAAAACATACTCTGTCCTGGCTCCAAGTAAGATATTGCTTTGTGAAAAGGTGATGAGAAAGGATTTGCTGCTCCAAAGCTGGTGGACTGAACTGTGATCAACATTGTGAAACTACTGATCAGTATGCTATGACCATGCTCTCAATGATTTACAAAATTTAAACTTAATTAAGCTTACTCTTTATATTTTAGTGAAAACACATCCGATGATGTAGCTTTGGGAATAATTAGGAGCATCTATTTTCTATTTGTTGCTGAAATGGTTTTAAAAATTTCGCTCAGGAAACGCTTCAGTTGTGGTTAATTACATGGTAGGCTGATGATCTGAGAGATGACATCAGAAAGGCAATAAAATATATATCTACCGGTATAAGTACAGTGATTGTCATCCCCTCCTGGTATTCCTTATTTTGCACCAAGTTGCTTGCATACTCCCATATATTCTTATGATTACAAGTTCTGTCTGACTTAGACATGTCAGGTGGAATTATTACACATAGTTTTAGCTGTTTCTAAGTAACAAATATAGAGAGCCATCCGTCCATGTCCCTTGAAGGCGTTGGAAACGAGCACCAATTTACCCTTGTTACTGGAGTAGATTGTCAAGTGAAGATAGAGAAGCCTGTACCGTTGTGTCTGACATGATGTGTCTTTGCGAGGAGACAAGGCCATCATATCAGGCACAAATGTCAGTGGTTGATTGCTTAGAAGTGAATTTACTGGGTATTTGGCATTCCCATGAGGCCAGCTGAAAGGAAAATGACAGGAAAATCTTTTGGATTCTAAGAAAATGAAATGAAAGTTATGGATCAAACGGTTCTTAAGTTATGGAGAGGCATGCAAAATCCATGTTGGTCTGCATCTATCAGCAAAAATTCATGATGTGCTTGCGGCTGTGAGTTGATGATAAACCATTTTCACATTTGCTAAACCAGCACAAGGCGATCATCAAACATGTGATTGGATTTGCATAACTTTTACACTGGGCAAATTCTCTTAGGGGATGCTGTACACCCCGTCAATGGTCTATTAGGGACTCATTAGCTATCAACTGGGCATCTGCCAATGAGATCAATGAAGCTGCTGATGCTTGGGTGTTAGGCCACGCCTATGTCTTTCTGTGTTTCAAGGAGGGACGTTGAGATGCTGGTGTTAGGCCATGCCTATGTCTTTCTGTGTTTCTGAAGGAGTGAGGTTGAGATGCTGATGTTAGGCCATGCCTATGTTTTTCCGTGTTTTCTAAGAAGCGAGGTTGAGATGCTGATGTTAGGCCACGCCTATGTCTCTGTGTTTCCTAAGGAGCGAGGTTGAGAATGAGATGCTGATGTTAGGCCATGCCTATGTCTTTCTGTGTTCCTGAGGAGTGAAGTTGAGATGCTGATGTTAGGCCATGCCTATGTCTTTCTGTGTTTCTGAGGAGTGAGGTTGAGATGCTGATGTTAGGCCACGCCTATGTCTTTCTGTGTTTCCTGAGGAGTGAGTTGAGATGCTGATGTTAGGCCATGCCTATGTCTTTCTGTGTTTCCTGAGGAGTGAGGTTGAGATGCTGATGTTAGGCCATGCCTGTGTCTTTCTGTGTTTCCTAAGGAGTGAGGTTGAGATGCTGATGTTAGGCCATGCCTATGTCTTTCTGTGTTTTCTAAGAAGGGAGGTTGATAATCTGTTAGGCCATGGCTATGTCATTTGGGTTTTCTGAGGAACTGGTTTCAGATAATGCAGGTCTGTGTTTTCAGGCTACCTGCTGTTGGTTCTTGGGCCTGGCTTGGCATATTAAACTCAGAGCATGGATAGTATCTGTCTGTGGTCCATCCGGTTTTCACTTTAGTTTATGGTTTCCGCTTTCTGCTCTACGATTGACTTGTGAAGCAAAAGAGAAAGTGGCCAATTGGCATGCCCACATTTGTAGTAAATGCTCAGTTGATTCTGTTAGTCGATCGTAAATATACGGTTTATCATATTAGTCTCTGCGAATGGTAATGGTGGATTCTTCTCCTTTTTGAGTGATGCGGGGCGGTGGAAATATCATGAGAATTGAATGGTGGGTAATTGATTGAGTATTAGCTTCTGATTGGCCGTTAGATGTGGGAATATTGGCTTGTTTGGGTGACCAAATGTGCCACTGGGTACGTTTGAAATACAGGGTGGGCCACAGAAAGTGTCCCTCGAACAATAGGCAAACAATAGAAATGCTATTGTTCGAGGGACACTTTCTGTGGCCCACCCTGTAGAATGAAAACGTAAAATGACGACAGTTACGGGGCAGAAAAGGACAGAAGGGGTGACCAAGGATACGTTCACTTCAATGATCAGTAAGAGACCTTCAAACAGCATGAATGTCCTGCTTGAACTAAGTTTCAATGTTGTGACATCATCAATGATTCCGTTCCTGAGCTCCATCACAGAAAGCAATAAGAAAAGGTTTCCATCTGCCATGCTATTATTGGTATTTGGTGATGAATTCTGGTATCTCGCTCCGAGGTATGGCATTGTGAGGAATCCCTCCCCTGTGGTGAACCACTGCGTGGCATTCTTATGGTGTGCGTCTATTTCATTAGTTGATTTTAACATCGTTGCTATTTCACCTTTGATATTTTGCGTGAAAGGCCATGATGACTTTCACCCTACCATGCCCAACTCAGGTTAAAAATATGACACACTGACATAGATATAGAAATATAAAAATGAATTCTATTACTGTATGTCGTTTGTATTATTGGTAATGGCAGAAGTCGTAAGGATAGGAAACTGACAATGGTGAATTCAGCCCACTGAGAGCAACTCCCATGAGATGGAGAAGAGCCGTAGGAGATGTAATGTGAAAAAGAGGCTGAATGTAACCAGCTCCAGCTTCTTCATAATCTCTGATTGCCAAATTGTCGTATTATTCACTGCTGATGATAGATTAGTCGCCAATTGGTGATTAGTGTTTGATTGGAGACAAGTAAAGGTAGGAAATGGGGAGAATCGTGACGTCCACGTGGCTAATATATTAGCTCCTCCATCAATTATCAGACACAGAAATGTCATCCCCCTGATCACCCTGTTCTCTGACTGCTCGATTTCCTCAGGAAGACGTCAGAGTGATCAGTCCGTAAAGGTCACTGCCGTTCGTACAATGGTCCATGTCCGACTTCGGCTCATTGTGTTCTCCAATAAGGGAGCTTGTCCAAATTAATCGCCGAAAATCGCTAACAAATCGCCGAAAAATAGCCAACAAATCGCCGAGGCATGAAGGCGATTTCTCGGCGAATGGATGGCGATTTTTCGGCGGTTTTTTGGCTAATTTCTGGCGATTGAGTGGCGAATTGCTGGCGATTTTGTGGTGAACTTATGGCGATTTTTTGGCTAATATTTGGCGATTTGTGGGCGAACTGGCGGCGATTTTGTGGCGAATGTGTGGCGAAGTTTGGAGAAGGCTGAGAGTTTGCCGAAGCAAGTTTACAGCACGATGAGCCGTGTCGTGTTCATTTTCTGCGTCAAAAATATCATTGTTTACCGCAAGATCTCGGTCGGAGAGAGGCCTAGAAGCTACATATAGACCTAAAACTTGTAATCAGATGACATGTTTCCGATCTTCAAGTGTACCATGCTCGTCCTCCGCCTTCAATCGTCGATCTGTTCAAGTCGTTTGTCGGCCATTTTGAAACTGACGTGCAAAAAGTTTTCACCTCGCCAGAATATTGCATTCGTAAACTCAGTTATTGAAAAGCTACACACTTTTCATGTAAGGACAAGATTCCTACGTTAGTAATATTTCATTCACCTGCATTCCATTACTTTCTGGCGTGGCATTTGTTCAGATTTTATCGTTTACGCACGACTCACTTGCCGACGGAGATCGGTTCATCTTCGCCATGTTGGTTTTGAGTGACAGCCAGCATGGCCAATTTAAATACATCATGCAAATGAAATAGTTCCAACAATCAGCCGCAAGTGTCGCTGCTGAAGCGTAGTGCTGTTTTCATGGGTTCGATGTGACTCCATGTCATGCAATTCCTGCACGGAAGAACGATCTCCGAAGAAAAATCAGTGCCTTTTCCTGCGAGGTCAAACTGGTAGCAAGTTTGAGGTGAACTTGTGGCGAATATTTGGCGATTTTCGGGCGAATTGGCGGCGAACTTTCGGCGAATTTCTGGCTATTTTCTGGCGAATTTCTGGCTATTTTCTGGCGAATTTCTGGCTAACGTTCGGCGGTTTTTCGGCCAATTTCTGGCGCTTTTTTGGCGAACTGGTGGCGATTTTGTGGCGAATTTTTCAAAAATCGCCAAAAGATAGCCCAGAATTCGCCAAACAATCGCCGAAATTCACCTCAAATAATTTGGACAAGCTCCCTAAATTGTGTAAAGTCTGATAAACATGGCAGGAAATCACCTAGTTTCTGGCTGTCCCTCATACATACACTGTTGACAATTAAGTTATCACAGATGACCTTTCTCTGATTCAGTGTGTTTAGTTTGAATTATTGATGATGAAAAATGATAAGATTTGGAAAAACCTTCACCTAAGACATGACGGTGATGTTTCTGACAATTGAATTTGATGATCAGTCTAGTAAGTTTGATGATCTCTAAATGATACGAGAACAAGCAAGGCTGCTGTCGTCTTATGAAACCAATGGGGGGGGGG
>NMRB01001319.1:108817-129184 GCA_002633025.1 Notospermus geniculatus
CACCAGGGAACCATTCCCTACAATTCATGGTATTGTTTTCTCTGTATTTTCAGAAATCTCATCACTTCAAAAGTATCATAGGCTCGAGGTTGAACACACTGGCAACAAAGTCTGATCCGTATAAATTTGACCAGGAGCTGACTCCGCTGTTGATAAAGCGTGTTCCAGGCACAGTTGGAAGCAGAAAAGCAAAAACGGTAAGCAGGCATTTTCTGGTTTTAGATTGAGACATTATGTTTCAGCTGTTCCTTTGCTTATGAAACTTCCACAATGCTTAAAATTCCGTTGGCCCTTTCTAGTTCAAACCGTACTTACGATTTCTGCCAACATCAGTGTGATATTCTACTGTTATAGATCCTAAATTAGTTTGCAAATCCTCATCAATCTCACCCAAACATTATAGCCGTAGCGTTACACGTATGACTATGAGCATTTCATAGTAGTCAGACTCAAGTATGTAGGACTATGAAATATTTAGTGCAAAAATGCAGAAATAGGTGCTTCAGAACATATGCATATTCCGCAAGTTACAAGCTGTTTAGTTATGAGGTTGATGATGTGTTGTTTATTTTGTGAAAGGTGGATCTGTCCATTTCGTCTTCTTGTCAAGATTCTCATCCACCAGTCAGTACCGGTGTAATGTTTTTGAATGTTCCCCATGTGTTGAGTGTTTTCCTACAATGATCTGACCGAAAAACCTGCATTTTGACCATAGGTGACACACGAAAAATGTGTGACTGATCTATCTGCCAGCGTTTCCAAACAGTACGGGAAACACTGACATACATTTTAATACAATGCAAACACTGGCAGATGAACAAAAGCTTCCTTCAAACATCTCACAAAGATTCTTACCATGATATATTGCTATGACCGTTGAGTCTATCTCTGGTGGCAGATACCTTTAAGAGATGCCATTTGTTTGGGGTTTTTAAGTTTCTCTGTTTCAGGTGAGTGTTTTAGCTCGCTGGTTATAAATAATTGATGTGTTTTAAAGCAGAAGTATTCGCTGTGGGCTCTCTTTTCAAGTAGGAAACATTTGGGATGGTTAACTATAACTGCTTGAAAATCATGTTCTACTTTCAAAATGGGACCATGACATTGCTGTATTGCCATTTGATGAAAATGCTGCTGTCAAATTGTTGTTTCTGCAATTGGAATCATTATTTCAATGATGATGTGGTTGAAATAGCTGTTTTGGGACATTTCTTCTTGCCACGGGTGAAACCCAACCCCTGAGACAAACCTGGAAGCCTCTAATGCTTAAGTCCAACCTTTGATGCATCTCCAGCACTTTGGAGCAATCATCGTACCATATTATATATTATATTCATTAGCGAAAGAAAAAGGAAATGGGACATTTGTTCATGAAGAAACAGGCGAAGGAAAGGCAAAGAAAGTCATGCTTTGATGGAAAAAATCATGGTATGTTCCAGAAGAACATTTCTGGTTTGGTGCCGAAGACATTATGATCGACATTTAAGTGACAATGGTGTATGGTGAAAATGACATTTGAGAAGATAATCGTAACACATGACCTGGTGGAAGGAAGTTAACAAAAAGATAAAGACTTGGAAAGATGTGGATAAGGTTCTTGTGCAATTTCAGCTGCAGCCGAGATAAATGCCTTCATTTGGCATTGTTCAGAATGAAAAAGTATTTAAGAATGGGTTGGCAGGTATTCAGTGTCCCTGGTGGTGTCAGTCATCCACCTAAAGCGGCTGCAGCAAACCAACATTCACTGTGGCAACAAAAACGTTGCAAAAGTTTTTTATTTAGAAATATGATATAAAGTATAAAAAGCTTGGTGTTTAGACCTTTGATACGAGATCTGGATTCACATGCATGCTTTTACTTTGAATTCTGCAGTACAAATGCACTCAGCAATGCTGTACAAATCAGAAGTAAAAGCATTTGCTAGTCTTTATTCATTTGAAATCTTTTGAAAGCGAATCGAAGAAAGACTTAGTCATCAGTTATGTAACCCCCGACCTGTAACAGTCTAACAGCAACATGCATCTTTAATCTGGGGACTTCCAACGTTTTGATGCCTAACTGGAAGTTCTTTGCTGAACTACAGAACAAATGTCAATGAAGAACAATTTGAAATTGACAATGTCTTATTGTGTTTGTTAAAATTCCATTAACATCACAATCAAACCAAGTTCATTTCCTCTGTTGGTGAAATCTTCCCGTCTTATAAAGCAGCACACAACATTCCTTTGTGACATTTGCCTGTCTTTTTTCCAAACAGCTCTCTGTTGGAAGACTCTCTCTCTAAATGTTTGGCGTCTTCTATTTCCTTGCAGTGCAGTTGCCTGCTGATAGGACTTCCTCCACAGTTGTTGTTCATCTCCGTTCTACCCCCGTCTTTAATGGTACTTCTTCTTGTCGAGTCTTAGCCATGTACGATTTCTTTTCCTCAGGTTTGTCTCAGTACAGTTCTGTACATACAATAGTCATTGTTGTGGGATTTATAGAGCCAGCAATCTTTTGGATAACAAACTTTGGAACATTTTGCTGCTTTGGTGTTCGCATCTTTGTTTGCAGCTTAAGTTTGCATTTTGCTGCTGTGGAGTTCTGAAGCTAGCTCTGATGATCTGCACTAACCGCTCAGTGCTCGAAAAGTTCAGTTGTTCAAAGATAGCCGTTTGGCTAAATGTCCACAAATTTTCATAGCCAAATATCTATCGACTATGATTGAGATACTGCATGGAAATAGAAAGGACTAAAGGCGATTAAAATGGTGAAAATCAAGGAATTTTTGTAGCCAAGTGGCGAAGTTGACAAAATTCTTTATAGCCAAATGGCAAAATCCTGTAGCTATGGCGATGAAAACAGCTACTTTTCTAGCACTGCCGCTGAATCTTCTGATATTCCACCTCAGCCATGCGTGTGATCATGCATAACGGCGAGGTGTTAAGAACCCATGTCTCCGATTATCAGTCGGGAATCATCCCGTGCAATTTCATGCTGTCCTCGTTCGTCGCTTCATTGAAATTTAATTGCCTCTCTTCGTGACAAATCACCATTAAAACCCATTAATTTGCCAATAAATTTTCCCAAACCGTATTATCGCCATCCACCACTCATGATAGCTTTTGGCATTAACTTCAGTTTGAACACAATTTTGAACAGGAAGCTGCAATGTTTGATCTGATAGAAAGCTGCAAAACGCTTTTGCAAGTTCATCTGACTCATCCTGATTCATGGATTAACCTTCAAATCCATCAAAAGAAAGTTTTGGTAATTTAGCTGATGAATTCTCTTAGATTAATTAATAATGTACCTCTGTTGAAACATGACGAGAGGCTGCAACTGGATGCTCTGGCGATGGAGCTTTTCTAATTGATGAGCGAATCGCAGATAAGATTTCATGCTCAGATTGCATCTGCTCCCAGGTAATTAACTCCCAAAGGTTTTATGTCGCAAATTGGACCAAGATTCTTTGCCTCGCGTCGTGAGTGGTATCCGTTGGAAGCGTCAATGCAGACTCAAGCACTGCGACATGCACTGCAAAATCTGTCAACTTGTGTTGAGAACAATTGAAAGTTTGATAGCCTTTTCCGTGTTTTTATGAAGAAGAAATGACAGATTGGCAGATGATTTTGTTGCATTTCTGATCCATGACTAATTGAAACGAAACTCTCTGGTGGAAAAGTGTCTGTCTTGAACTTCAGGAACTCACATCCTCAGAGGTGTCGTTGCTGGCGTCTTCGCTGCACCACTCTCACCATCGAATTGAAACAAGTTGATTTAATCAGAGATGCACATCACACGCCAACAGCTCCTAAAAGCTTCAGCAGTAATATCAGCAAGTACAATTTATCACTTTGTCTCAACAGTTGCCAGTGCAAGCTGGTTGTCTTAATAGACTTGGAGCAATTACGTTGAACGCCCGAGCGGCCTTTAAGTTAATCTTCATGTCAGTGAGGGGTTCCCTTGGCCAGAAAAAATCGTCAGGCACTGGATGTTTTTCTTCTCGTTCGTGGCGGAGGAGAGTGATTTATTCATTAGTTACCGTACTTTACTGAGCGGCTATGAGCTCGTCGGCCGTAAACTACTTCCTCTCCTCTGGCCTGGGTTGATTAGGGGACGAGGATGAGACGGCAGCACATGTTCAATCATTGAGTCCGTACCTGATGAGTGAAGGAGAGTGTTGGTGCAGAGCCATAAGTCTGATGTAAAAAACCTTTGGTATTGTATTAGATTTTTCTGTCAGGGTCGAAGCCGTAGCATTATTGGGCCTGGTAAGTACGGAAGAGGCCATCTCAAGCAACTCATGTTCCTCACTTGGATGGTGTCTTTTACTTGCCCTTGCAAAGGTACATGGTACAATGGCTTACTGTCCCAAGCTACAGACTGAAGAGCCAGGGGTGTTATCCCAATGGCCCGGGCTGTTTTCGAACCCAGGACTTGCCGCTTGCTAAGCAGACGTGATAACCACTAGACTACGCTTTGGCTTTGACCACCTTTTGGTGATCAGTGCTTCCCTGATCGACTATCCTAGAATTTATTGCTGGCAGTGTCTGCAGAACTTCTATGGTTCTCTAAGTTGTGTGGTTTCATCTTCAATCCCTTTGGCTTTAAGCACAGAGTGCGGCGAGACGAACTGACTACTGATCTTCAAATCCCGATGAGCCTTGCAAACCGCACCCAGAAATGCTACAGTGTTAACCACAAATCTGCCCACACCAACATGTCGCGACAAGCTATATGAGATGTATCAGTCACTAGGTTACCATGTACTCCCATCAAACCCCCCAAAGACATCAATTCAAGTGTACCATCTTAAATTTGCCTCGTGTCTGTTGGAAGACTACGTTTACTCCTTCTCATTGTTTTCCCATTAGCCCTCCGGCGCTCGGTGAAATTTCCATAATGCCAATCACCAACAGGATGTGGCAGGGACGAAAGTGAGCTATCGGTTTCTACTCTCAAGACGGCTTGGTGTTTTTAATCTCGCACCAGAGTTCCACTTATTCTATCAAGCTTAGGGAAGCAACAAGGTGTGTGAAAGGACAAGTCATAAATGTGGTGGAAAAATAGACTTGAGGACTTGGTGCTGATGACAGTTGTGGGAACATGGTAGTAACGTCATCGAATAAGTCATAAAAATGAATGTTACCATGTCTGCCTCCAGTGGTTACATCACTAAGGTCTGTGTGTCTGTGTCAATGTTGTCAACCTGTGTTGGACGTAAACTTGATTGTAAGAAAGATGATGTCCACATACTGTGGGTGTTGTTTTCAGATGATGCCAAGAATGCCACAGATGAAGTGATGGTTGCCCAAGTGCTAGGACTTCAGATCACATGACGACTGACTTGGTGATCACGAATTTGATCATTTCCGCATTCACTGCTCTTGATACTTTGGGCTGGAAGCTGACCTGATCGTCGTACAGAATCTGTGTGAACCTGGTCCCAGGTCCATAAGCTGACTTGACAGATTCTAGGTGGCGTCACTCTGGGACACTTTTCCGTCATCGAGTTAGTGTTACAGCATCATGGATTACTACCACGATATCTGGTTAACCTAGATCTTGGAGTGTTCCTTTTCAATTATTGTCCAACACGGATGTTGAAGTATTTACCCACATCATATGGTGCTTTGAGTTAGTCTTAAGTATCACTCCATGGATAATTGGTCTGAGGTTTGTCAGTGGGAAGTTACTGCAATATTGTGCCAAGTATGTCATGGGTGACAGCCATGCAGTTTCCAGAGATTTTAATATCAACTTTGTATTCAGAACTGTGTAGGTAGTTGAGTCAAGATGACTTCATACATCATTAAACATGATACATGTATTTGTACCAAAAAGGAGCTGTCAGCCAGTTGACCAATAGGTGTCACTATGGTACAATTCAATGCCTAGCAGACCCATGATGCTTGATTGAGCACCAATCAAAAGACTTCTCTTTTGCATTGGTCCGCTAAAACTTCGTGGCCATCTTTTGGCAATAAGCATCGCTGACTGCTCCTTCACCTTTTCCCTTCATGCTGATGTTTTCAGTGTGGGCCAGTGGTAGTGGAATTGTAAGAATGGAGCTGGTGAAGTCAGATTACAACTGGTGCCTGTCCTTCCAAAAGTTGTGAGTTGGATTCCCAGTGGGATGAGTTTCTATCGGGTTTTCCTGTCTACTATGTTCTGTGTTCAGTTTGAATCCTACGAGTCTGAAGTTTGGCACCTCTGCGGTTTACTCTCAGTCTTGCATCTGAAATGTGTCTTCTATGACGTCTTTACAAAAGGACATCCAACGTCCTACTCGGAAGAAAAACACCAATTTTCTCATTGATTTTGATCTTGTAAATTCTTCTTGACTGAGCAACCACTCCAACAGGAAATTTGGAAAGATTTCCCAATAGAAAACATTGAGTCAATATCGTGATATATTGAGTTGATTTAATCTATCAGAACTGTCACCGTGGAACTGATGTGAATAACAGGGGCGAGATTTGAAATACAGCTGTGGAATTTGAAACCAATATTGGCAGAGCTTCACAAGGTGACCATCAGTTGTGGACCAGAGGAAGCAGGTGTTGGGGTGTCTACATGTAGGTATATCTAGGTGTTGTCTAGATATCCCAAGCAGCCTGCTCCCCACAGATCTTATCACAGGCTACTGCAGTGTAGGCAACATCAGCTTTGGTATTGTTTGTTATTGGACAATCATTCTGGCAAGAAGATTCCACATATCGCTGTCCAGCACACACCAGGCATCACCAGCTGATTATACTCGCTGGTAACACGTATCACTTGCGATATCGCCTGGTGTGCTGTTGGCTTCAATGAAGGTATCAAACTCCCTGGACATCAGTGGCTTGGTATCACTCCCCGAACCCGAATTAACTGATTTGGAACGTTGATAAATGATTCGATAATAATCTGCCAGTCTTCTCCCTGAAATTGATATTCTGACAATCTGAAATGAACAGAACCCAACCAATCAATGGAGAACTAATTAACTTATCACCAATCTGTGACCTGGCAGTCTATCGTGATACTTAGAGGCTAAATGTTCACCTAATCAGACTATATCAATGTCAACGTGTAAGCTGCCAATTGACTTGGGACCCTCTGGGCTGGTGACACACTACTGTATAGTAATTGGTGTTGAACTCTTGGGTGTGGTGTCAGAGCCGAGCTGTCAAATAAGGGTTGATCCCTGACCTTCTAAATGGATGTGAGACGGTTAATCTTGCTGCTGGCAGGAGTTGGCACACCGTTTCTTTCTCCCGTAACAGCTGGGAGAAATCTGATATTCTTTGTATCGCTGAGGCTAATTCCCCTACGCCTTGTTGACTAGTTCTCTATGTTCTTATGAGCAGTATTGCATACCACTGCTCGTGTTTTCAGGCTTAGTCATCGAACATCATGTTGATGAAGTGGCTTCACTTAAAGTGGCATTGGTCTAGACCTGTGTGTCCAATTTGGCGCACCCTCTACAGGCCGCTAGCATTAGCCACACAGAAAATTAGGGAATTGAAAATGACCAAAAAATCAGCCCAAAATGACATCTGTGGCTAAAGGAAAAAGGTGTACTTGGCCAGCCTCTTTCACATCTGATGGCTAAAGGAAAAAGGTGTACTTGGCCAGCCTCTTTCACATCTGATGGCTAAAGGAAAAAGCTGTACTTGGCCAGCATCTTTCACATCTGATGGCTAAAGGAAAAAGGTGTACTTGGCCAGCCTCTTTCACATCTGATGGCTAAAGGAAAAAGGTGTACTTGGCCAGCCTCTTTCACATTTCCCATTACCGTGGCTAATGAAAATTTGAGCCTAGCAGAAGCCTTGCGGCGGCCTCTACACTGCTGAAAAAAATGGTCCTTTCCACCAAGTGAAAAGTGTGATTCATAGGAAAACTGGCTAATTTTTGATCCATCGATTCGGCCATTGAGTCAACTTCAGCAATAATCAATGAAGTATAGATTATTAGATTAATGAAGCAATTGATCGAGCCATCTGTCATGCACACCATCAATCATCACATCAATCAATCAATACATAATCTGTCACTCATGTTACCACTTACAGCCGTACGAGGCATGATGGGTCTGTTAGTGCTTACACACATGTCACAGAGGATGCTGAGATTGATTCAGACAACCCTAAAGATGCTCCTCCATCTGATAGTTTCCTTCCTTGAGCGAATTGGCTCTCAATGGACGGTTCACCATTGCTAGCATTCCTAATGACGTGCACCAAAGGCTCTGCTCCACTTGTAGTCAGCCAGCCAATAGCCAAAAAGACCTCTAATAAAAGTTTTGATGGCATCGGATGTTAAGGCTCGTCTACACGGTCATACATTTGTTCAAAACATCATCATACATTTGTATGATGATGTCCAAGCTTGTGTGTCGATTTCTGTCTTGTGACAATGCAGCTAAAATTTTGAACATCATCATACATTGTTCAAAACAGCATCATACACTTGCATGATGATGTTCAAGTTTGTTGTGGATTTCGATCTACAGTCCAACATTCATGGACTTTGTATGATGAAGTATGATGGAGAAAGGATAATGTTGGATGCTGTTCAAGTTTGTTGGGAAAACCGTCCACACGATCATACATTTGTCCNCACCATGTTTCTATCTGTTGGTAATACATTTATGGGGTGTAAATCTAACCGTTCAAAGGTTAGCTGTACATCGGGTCTCATTCTCCTGTACAAAGCTCAGTCCTTGGGTCCAATGATAAAGTCAGTTACTTGACCTCTGACCTTGAAATTTGACCTTCAGAGGTCAAAATCGCCTTGGCCAACGGGTGATTCTGAAAGACAGTATCATAGTCATACTTACCTACCCATTGGAACAACTTTAACATCCAATGCCATCAGAAGTTTTATTAGAGGTTTTGGCCGGCTGACTATTGGGAGTTTTTTCATGCAAGATGGCTCTCAATGGGTCATTCACCAGTGTCAGGTTCCTTACGACGTGAGCTGAGACCAATGTCACGTACGACTGCCCATCGTTTCCTACAGCTGAGTTGCCCATAGAGAGCCAACCAGTGCGAGGAATTTCTCACGTCAAATGGAGTAGCTCCTGCACCAAGACCAATGACTGCCCATAGTTTATGGCTGAGTTGCCCATAGACTAGAGAGCCAACCAGTACGGGATAACTCCCAGGTGGAAGAGTGCCTGCACGAGACCAGTGACAGAAATGACTGCCCATAGTTTTCTATGGCTATAGAGAGCCAACCAGTGCAGGACAACTCCCAGGTGGTGCATCGCTTCCTTCCCTCTCCACCATGTTCTCCATTAAATGTGACTTATTTGCACCCTGACACAGCTGGCAAATGTTGTTTAAGGAGAGGGTCCCAATCTCATTGAGTTGTAGCTGTACATAGAAAAGATCTAGAGGAGAATAATTCGCCTGCCAATTACTAGTTGAAGAAGTGCTTTACAGAAGTTATTTGGTTTACTGAGGGACAATGATATGTGTCACTGTATATTAGAATTTGACGGCTCCATCGGGAGAAATGTAAAAAACCTTTGGTATTGTATTAGATTTTTCTGTCAGGGTCGAAGCCGTAGCATTATTGGGCCTAGTAAGTACGGAAGAGGCCATCTCAAGCAACTCATGTTCCTCACTTGGATGGTGTCTTTTACTTGCCCTTGCAAAGGTACATGGTACAATGGCTTACTGTCCCAAGCTACAGACTGAAGAGCCAGGGGTGTTATCCCAATGGCCCGGGCTGGTTTCGAACCCAGGACTTGCCGCTTGCTAAGCAGACGTGATAACCACTAGACTACTCTTTGGCTTTGACCACCTTTTGGTGATCAGTGCTTCCCTGATCGACTATCCTAGAATTTATTGCTGGCAGTGTCTGCAGAACTTCTATGGTCCTGTAAGTTGTGTGGTTTCATCTTCAATCCCTTTGGCTTTAAGCACAGAGTGCGGCGAGACGAACTGACTACTGATCTTCAAATCCCGTCGAGCCTTGCAGAACGCACCCAGAAACGCTACAGTGTTAACCACAAATCTGCCCACACCAACATGTCGCGACAAGCTATATGAGATGTATCAGTCACTAGGTTACCATGTACTCCCATCAAACCCCCCAAAGACATCAATTCAAGTGTACCATCTTAAATTTGCCTCGTGTCTGTTGGAAGACTACGTTTACTCCTTCTCATTGTTTTCCCATTAGCCCTCCGGCGCTCGGTGAAATTTCCATAATGCCAATCACCAACAGGATGTGGCAGGGACGAAAGTGAGCTATCGGTTTCTACTCTCAAGACGGCTTGGTGTTTTTAATCTCGCACCAGAGTTCCACTTCTATCAAGCTTAGAGAAGCAACAAGGTGTGTGAAAGGACCAGTCACAAATGTGGTGGAAAAATAGACTTGAGGACTTGGTGCTGATGACAGTTGTGGGAACATGGTAGTAACGTCATCGAATAAGTCATAAAAATGAATGTTACCATGTCTGCCTCCAGTGGTTACATCTCTAAGGTCTGTGTCAATGTTGTCAACCTGTGTTGGACATAAACTTGATTGTAAGAAAGATGATGCCCACATATTTAGTCTCCGCCACGCCACGTAGTGGTCGAGCGGAGACTCTTGTGTTAGCTAGGAAACTTTCTCGGCAACTTTCTCGGCCCAAAAAATAAACAGTTTCCGGTTCAGTTTACGTCACTTTCATCAATAAAACCTTACATTCGTTCTTTCATGTGGTATTGCGGGTCAAAATTGGCCGTGACATGCGACGCGTGGCGGAGACTCCAGAGTCTGCATGCAGACTCAACTGACAACTCTAGTTTGAGTTTGTTTTCAGATGATGCCAAGAATGCCACAGATGAAGTGATCGTTGCCCAAGTGTTAGGACTTCAGATCATATGACGACTGACTTGGTGATCACGAATTTGATCATTTCCGCATTCACTGCTCTTGATACTTTGGGCTGGAAGCTGACCTGATCATCGTACAGAATCTGTGTGAACCTGGTCCCAGGTCCATAAGCTGACTTGATAGTTTCTAGGTGGCGTCACTCTGGGACACTTTTCCCCCAACTCCGTCATCGAGTTAGTGTTACAGCATCATGGATTACTACCACGATATCTGGTTAACCTACATCTTGGAGTGTTCCTTTTCAATTATTCTCCAACACGGATGTTGAAGTATTTACCCATATCATATGGTGCTTTGAGTTAGTCTTAAGTATTACTCCATGGATAATTGGTCTGAGGTTTGTCACTGGGGAAGTTACTCTGTCAAGTATGTCATGGGTGACAACCATGCAGTTTCAAGAGATTTTAATATCAACTTTGTATTCAGACCTGTCATGCCTGTGCGGGTAGTTGAGCCAAGATGACTTCATACATCATTAAACATTGATACATGTATTTGTACCAAATAGGAGCTGTCAGCCAGTTGACCAATAGGTGGCCTATGGTACAATTCAATGCCTAGCAGACCCATGTTTGATTGAGCACCAATCAAAAGACTTCTCTTTTGCATTGGTCCGCTAAAACTTCGTTGCCATCTTTTGGCAATAAGCATCGCTGACTGCTCCTTCACCTTTTCCCTTCATGCTGATGTTTTCAGTGTGGGCCAGTGGTAGTGGAAATGTGACCCTTGTAAGAATGGAGCTGGTGAAGTCAGATTACAACTGGTGCCTGTCCTTCCAAAAGTTGTATTCCCAGTGGGATGAGTTTCTATCGGGTTTTCTTGTCTACTATGTTCTGTGTTCAGTTTGAATCCTACGAGTCTGAAGTTGGGCACCTCTGCGGTTTACTCTCAGTCTTGCATCTGAAATGTGTCTTGTATGACGTCTTTACAAAAGGTCATCCAACGTCCTACTCGGAAGAAAAACACCAATTTTCTCATTGATTTTGATCTTGTAAATTCTTCTTGACTGAGCAACCACTCCAACAGGAAATTTGGAAAGATTTCCCAATAGAAAACATTGAGTCAATATCGTGATATATTGAGTTGATTTAATCTATCAGAACTGTCACCGTGGAACTGATGTGAATAACAGGGGCGAGATTTGAAATACAGCTGTGGAATTTGAAACCAATATTGGCAGAGCTTCACAAGGTGACCATCAGTTGTGGACCAGAGGAAGCAGGTGTTAGGGTGTCTACATGTAGGTATATCTAGGTGTTGTCTAGATATCGCAAGCAGCCTGCTCCCCACAGATCTTATCACAGGCTACTGCAGTGTAGGCAACATCAGCTTTGGTATTGTTTGTTATTGGACAATCATTCTGGCAAGAAGATTCAACATATCGCTGTCCAGCACACACCAGGCATCAGCAGCTGATTTTACTCGCTGGTAACACGTATCACTTGCGATATCGCCTGGTGTGCTGTTGGCTTCAATGAAGGTATCAAACACCCTGGACATCAGTGGCTTGGTATCACTCCCTGAACCCGAATAACTGATTTGGAACGTTGATAAATGATTTGATAATAATCTGCCAGTCTTCTCCCTGAAATTGATATTCTGACAATCTGAAATGAACAGAACCCAACCAATCAATAGAGAACTAATTAACTTATCACCAATCTGTGACCTGGCAGTCTATCGTGATACTTAGAGGCTAAATGTTCAGCCAATCAGACTATATCAATGTCAACGTGTAAGCTGCCAATTGACTCGGGACCCTCTGGGCTGGTGACACACTACTGTATAGTAATTGGTGTTGAACTCTTGGGTCTGGTGTCAGAGCCGAGCTGTCAAATAAGGGTTGATCCCTGACCTTCTAAATGGATGCGAGATGGTTAATCTTGCTGCTGGTAGGAGTTGGAACACCGTTTCTTTCTCCCGTAACAGCTGGGAGAAATCTGATATTCTCTGTATCGCTGAGGCTAATTCCCCTACGCCTTGTTGACTGCTTCTCTATGTTCTTACAGCAGTATTGCATACCACTGCTCATGTTTTCAGGCTTAGTCATCGAACATCATGTTGATGAAGTGGCTTCACTTAAAGTGGCATTGGTCTACCTGTGTGTCCACCCTCTAACAGGGCTTCCGCTAGCATTAGCCACACAGAAAATTAGGGAAAAAAATCATTGAAAATGACCACAGAATCAGCCCAAAATGACATCTGTGGCTAAAGGAAAAAGCTGTACTTGGCCAGCCTCTTTCACATCTGTGGCTAAAGGAAAAAGGTGTACTTGCATGGCCAGCCTCTTTCACATCTGTGGCTAAAGGAAAAAGGTGTACTTGGCCAGCTTCTTTCACATTTCCCATTACCGTGGCTAATGAAAATTTGAGCCTAGCAGAAGCCTTGCGGCGGCCTCTACACTGCTGAAAAAAATGGTCCTTTCCACCAAGTGAAAAGTGTGATTCATAGGAAAACTGGCTAATTTTTGATCCATCGATTCGGCCATTGAGTCAACTTCAGCAATAATCAATGAAGTATAGATTATTAGATTAATGAAGCAATTGATCGAGCCATCTGTCATGCACACCATCAATCATCACATCAATCAATCAATACATAATCTGTCACTCATGTTACCCACTTACAGCCGTACGAGGCATGATGGGTCTGTTAGTGCTTACACACATGTC
The DNA here is from genome assembly GCA_002633025.1 of Notospermus geniculatus. Lineage (NCBI taxonomy): Eukaryota > Metazoa > Nemertea > Pilidiophora > Heteronemertea > Lineidae > Notospermus > Notospermus geniculatus. The sequence goes on from NMRB01001319.1 coordinate 122,344, forward strand.
ACAGAGGATGCTGAGATTGATTCAGACAACCCTAAAGATGCTCCTCCATCTGATAGTTTCCTTCCTTGAGCGAATTGGCTCTCAATGGACGGTTCACCATTGCTAGCATTCCTCATGACGTGCACTAAAGGCTCTGCTCTGCTCCACTTGCGAGTTTTTTCATGCGAGATGGCTCTCAATGGGCCATTCACCAGTGTCAGGTTCCTTACGACATGAGCTGAGACCAATGTCACGTACGACTGACTGCCCATCATTTTCTACAGCTGAGTTGCCCATAGAGAGCCAACTAGTGCTAGGAATCTCTCGTCTCAAATGGAGTAGCTCCTGCACCAAGACCAATGACTGCCCATTGTTTTCTACGGCTAAGTTGCCCATAGAGAGCCAACCAGTGCAGGATAACTCCCAGGTGGACGAGTGCCTGCACGAGACCAGTGACAGAAATGACTGCCCATAGTTTCTATGGCTATAGAGAGCCAACCAGTGCAGGATAACTCCCAGGTGGTGCAGCACGTCCATCCCTCTCCACCATGTTCTCCATTGCACCCTGACACAGCTGGCAAATGTTGTTTAAGGAGAGGGTCCCAATCTCATTGAGCCGTAGCTGTACATAGAAAAGATCTAGAGGAGAATAATTCGCCTGCCAATTACTGGTTGAAGAAGTGCTTTACAGAAGTTATTTGGTTTACTGAGGGACAATGATATGTGTCACTGTATATTAGAATTTGACGGCTCCATCGGGAGATATATAGCAAAGTAAGATGGTCTTTGAGACAAGAGTCTGATTAGATCTGAGCAGAGGTCCATGGGCTCATGGATCCAATCAAAACACTTGCTATTGGGATGGTTCATATCTGATGATGTCAAATGGTGGGATTGAACTACATTTGACTTTTGTCTTATTCTCCATGGCAGGGGTGTTTGCAATAGGGGGAGGGGGGGGGGGTGCTGAACACTACTGGTACAGCAGCCGGTATAAATTAAACCATTATGTTTCAAATCGTTTCACAGGCATCGCGGCACCTACTCTGATTTTGTGGGTTCAATTCTAAGTAAGAGTGAACCTGTTAACTTTACTTAGATTCCTCCATCAGTTTCCAAGTTGAGCTGATCCAGTTGCTATGGTTTGGGGGTAAAACAAATGCTCCATAGAATCGTGACTGCTGGTTGATGATCGTTGTATCATAGTCCCTTTAACAAACACTCCCTTGCCATTATTTTTCACGTGGATGTTGACTTTAGTTTTCACCCTCAACAGTCAGAAATCTGGTCCTTACTACACCCACTTTGATGCCATACAAACTCAATATGAGAGAAAAAACACATTACCAGAGGGATTTATAAAACACAATGAAGCTATGCAAGGCACATCACGATGTAATCTCATGCTTGTATTGTATTCGAGTTGCCGTCCCATGGCACACGAAATCTATTTATCACATTACTTGAAATTCCTTGCATGCTCTGAAGTTTACCTTCTACCCAATTATTGTCAAAAAAAGATACAGCAGCCGGGATGAATTACACCATTATGTTTCAAATCGTTTCACAGGCATCATGACACCTACTCTGATTTTGTGGGTTCAATTCTGAGTAAGAGTGAACCTGTTAACTTTACTTAGATTCCTCCATCAGTTTCCAAGTTGAGCTGATCCAGTTGCTATGGTTTGGGGGTAAAACAAATGCTCCATAGAATCGTGACTGCTGGTTGATGATCTGTGTATCATAGTCCCCTTAACAAACACTCCCTTGCCATTATTTTTCACGTGGCTGATGACTTTAGTTTTCACCATCAACAGTCAGAAATCTGGTCCTTACTACACCCACTTTGATGCCATACAAACTCAATATGAGAGAAAAAAACACATTACCAGAGGGATTTATAAAACACAATGAAGCTATGCAAGGCACATCACGATGTAATCTCATGCTTGTATTGTATTCGAGTTGCAGTCCCATGGCACACGAAATCTATTTATCACATTACTTGAAATTCCTTGCATGCTCTGAAGTTTACCTTCTACCCAATTATTGTCAAAAAAAGTTAAACGTGAATAGACACATACAGTTGGTGAAGGATTACGTAGAGAAAGCTTTGAATGTAAACAAGTTGCAGTGAAATCTGAGCTCGTGCAAAGTCATGCCACGGATTTTCTACCAGCAGTAATCTTCCGATATCTAAGTTTGCCAGCCTGATGGCTCACTCGGCGTTTCCTGTTGAAGTATCTAAAAGTTAAAAAAGATTACACGTTATTCTTAGACTTGTTTCTTTCTCTTGCTATTTTAACTCATCCAAAACTTATTTTCTGAACAGTCAGCATCATATCTTCAAAAGTTGGGATGGAAAACTTGACGAAACACGTATCATCAGATGAAAGTCCAAGAATCCTGACTGAAGTTTTTCATTCTTTCATGGTAAAAGGAGAGAAATTACCTTCCCAGAACCACAAAGGTGGTACCCAGAATCAGCTGTGGGCTTTATTTGCAAGCTCGCGGAAGAACAATGTCTTCATCAGGAAGATGTGTGAGTTAATGTCAAGTTACCTAAGGATGTAGTCACCCAGGATTTTTCTCAAATATTTCCTCAGTCAATGCTATGGAGGATATTTAGGAACCCTGTATGTAGTTGTCATTGAGAGTCAACATTTGTGTATCCTCTGGGAGTGTACAACCATTCAGTGGGTCCGTTGCCTCCAGAATAACATGGTCTCAAAAGAAAGCTACAATAGGTGTGGGTTGTTATTATGTGAAGAAGACGTAGGGAAAGTCGTGGTGATATTGTAGAATTCTTATAAATGATTTAACCTCCTTTCCTGGAATATGTATAGAGTATGTTGGTCGGTTCGTGATCTAAGACAAAGGGAGACCGGCTGACATGTAGAAATGTGCCCACTCATTTTGCAGATGGGAAGTAGGAGTCTGTAACTTTCAGCAATATTCTCTCCACGTGCACCCTCTGAAAAGGCTGGTCCACAGCCATCATGGATGTGATCAGTGTTAGTAGGTCACAGAGTCGCTCGCTCAGACAGTGAGCGACACACAAGACTGGAATAAAAGACAAAAACCTTTGTAAAATACTTTGATATTCAGTGCTATTGGAATTATCAAATGTTAGAATTGATTTTTGTGGGCAATTCGATCACTTGTCTGAAGTTCATCAAATGATCCGTTTAATAACATTTTAATCAAAAGATTTTTAGGATATGAACAGTTAGTCATCGTGTGATCTTCCTTGTGGAATAAAGTTTATCGATCATAATTGTTTGTTGCTTTGGACAGTTGATGCAAGTTTTCTTTATTCTGATTGTTTTTGATGTTTGACTCATCAAAAGTCAGTTTCATTTCAAATCATCAAGTGATGCAACAAATCCATTGTTCTTGCCACAAACGCTTCTGAATCTTGGCTAATATAATATCGTTTGGTAGTGTTATATCATGCTTGGACAATGAATAGACACGGCATCGTGTGGGAGAACTGGTAGGCCACCATCTTTGTTGGAAAGGTCTATAAACATCATGTCTTTGACTGTGAGGTGTCCACCTGACAGAGGTTTCTCTATAGACGATTCTCAAATTTGCAGATCTGCGCACTTCCGCCGAAATCGCAAACACAACCTCAATCTGAAACCAGCTGACGTGACGCAATCCATGATTCAGCAACGGTCGACTCTGACGCAACGTCGTCGAAGTCACTGTTGTGGGGTTCTCTGCGTCGCGAAAATTCAGTTTCAGACTGAGGTTTTGTTTGAGATTTCGGCGGAAGTGTGCAGATCTTTCTCGTTTACGTCAATTTGGGATTTGTCTATTGAGACCTAGCGACGATGTCTCGGACTTGATAATGTCCTCTAAAACAAGCTCCATCATCCTGACAAAAACCTGCACATGTTGCGCTCATTTCATTAGGAGTATTTGATGCCAACAAACTCTCACCACGTATTCGTGTTAATATCTTTAAAAGCCTTTACTTTTGTTGTATGTATCTGATGACTTCTTTTTCCTGCTCCAGCTCATTGCATCGACACAGCCATTTATATCATACCAAAAAAAGCATCCAATACGTTTAATGTAACAGACATTATTGGACAATAGCTGAAAGAAAAATATAAGGAAGAAAGCTCGTCTAAGCTTTGTGAGAACATTGTGTACGGATACAGAGATTTCGTGATGGTAAAGAAAGAGTATTAGCTTATGTAAGGTAATAAGATCAAGAAGGATGGAAGAAAGAAGATGGCCATCGCTGCTGAGGATGGACTCTTATACTGTTATTACCCATCTACGATGATTTACTTCACAGCAACTTGTGGAAACTGGATGGAGCTGATGGAACATCTTTCTTACATAACCTGGAAGAGTCCATCTTGTCCAGTTCAATGATGTAATGATGAATCCAATGTCCACTGAAGGAGAGCGTTCTTACTACAGCCAGCATGATTCACCCCTGATGTACTATTGTACAGTGAGATAGCCAATCAGAAGCTCCACTCCATTGACCTAGGACGATGTAAAATCACCTGCCTTCAGACCAGTGTGATTCCTTTGAACAAGAGCCTACTTCCCACCTTCCCCTTATTGAAGAAGTGGTATGCCACTGAGTAGCAGCAGGGTGACAGCACTTGCTCATGTTGTTCTTTGATATACACATGATTCCTTAAGAAGTTCTCATCAAAGACAAAAAGGTACTAAAGATGCAAAGCTATTCGTTCCAACAAATGGTTTTCTCCCTTCATTACCAGATCCATCGCCTGGGGGAGGGATGAACCACCGCCGCAGGAGATTTCCACGATGGGCACCTCTGCGGTTTTCTCTCCATCCAATAACTTAGAATCAGATAGCGTTTCTAATTTTGAAATATTGCCTTCCATCTTGTGATGATTGATCTTCATTCCTCGTGATACCTGCCGCATTGATTATGGTGGATGGTCGAAATCTCTTCTGGCTTTCATTTTGAAAATTTATTGGTCGGCTGCAAGTAGGAGATAAATGGGCAAGTTTAGCGAAGGATCGACGAAGTACTCGGCAGCGACGGACATCGTCTTCTTCTGCTCCGTCGAATTTTGGCCGTGAGGTGATGGTATTCAAGTAAACATCATAAAGTGTCAGATCTGATGCCAAGCCTGCAATCAATAGCTCATTTCTGCATCATTTTGCATGAAGGAGGTTGGGAACGATCAAGGGATGAAACACTGGACCTTTGCCAAAATGAAGCACTTCAGAGGGGACGTTTTAAGACTCCTTAAGTGGTGTGATATCGAAAATTTATCGGCACTCGTCCAACTTGAGAGTGCAATATTTAATCTTCTCCTCCTTAAGGACGTAAGCATATGTAAATTTGTAATTAGTAAAGATACTTCAGGCAAATTAAATTATCTATGGTGAAATGTTAGGAATTATGATGATATTGATACCCTCTGAGTTGGTATGAGACTGGTTGGTGAACCTGGGATGGTGATGTTGAAGGAGCCGTGTAGCCACTCGGGGCACACAACTGGTCACCTAACTGCTTGCTAATCGTTACTTGCTATATGTCAGCTTCGTTCTAATGGGGAACCGGAGGAACTAACGTCATGAAGTGGCGCAGCGAGCACTGCGACCAAAGTATCTTTTTTCTAACGCTCTTTCCATTCATCTATGACTTGAAACCAACCCTTTTGTTTTGGGCGCCTGGCATTAAAATTTACATCGACTTAGGAGATGAAAATTTCTGCATTTTTCGGGTTTTTTTTACTTAAAATGAAGAGATAGGATGGCGATAATGGCAACGCTTTATCTCGCTATTCCTGGAGAAAAATGTGCAGCTTCATCAATGACAGTGCTTCGGTCGCAGCGCCGACCTGTCGGGATAAACGGCACGTGGGTTCCTCATTGTGGAACTGGCATTTTACATAAATTACCTAGTTTAGCAATATTTACAGGATTGTAATAAGTCTTATCTGCCTCGTGTTGAATAAACACTTCATACAGTGGGCATCCCAGGGAAAATCGTCTGAGTGTTTAGAAATGAGAGAAGACTGTTGCAGACATATCTGTAAGCCGAGAAGTCTGATGTTGGCTTCAAAAGAGATCCTCCTTTATGTCAATCCGTCGACCCTTCAAGACAAAAGGTACAAACATGTTCTTGAAAAAAAAGGAATTGTTGTTGATTTCTGAGGAAGCCTTTTATCTGCTCCTGAAACAGATACAGTTGATGTGAGGAACAAAGTCTCATCAAGATACATACAGATAATGATATACAGTGTTTCCTATGTGACCTTCTTGTCACATTTAGTTGTCAATTATGGATTTGCACCAGAGAAAGCAAGAAGCCACTAAAGTGCTGAAGTATTTGTGAGTCAGTCTTCCTGGATCATTCCTGATTCATGCAGGGAGAGGGACAATGGTGAGAGCTGAATGAACGAAGGGATGGAGCAAAATTGGTGGCCGTGATGAGTGACCCAGGTTACCGTTTACAAGAAGCAATGAAGAGCGATCCATGGTGAGGGCTACAGGTCGCTGTATGAGGAGCGGTCCAGGTGTTACAAGTGGCCATGAGGAGCGGGCAGGCTACAGGCTAAGTGTCTCAGCTGAAGGGAAGTTTCTTGTCAAAAACACACACACCGGTCTAGTTGCTGTGTTTGATGCTCATGGAGGGTTAATTGCCTGCTTTAGCTGCTGTTTCCTGATGGCTGATAAAAATCAAACTTGTCGATAGAACACTTCACCAACAAATGAGACTTGAGCGATGAACAAGTGACCCTAATCAGTGAGCGCGGCGCATGGTTAATGGACCGGTCGCTGATACTCCACAGAGGACGGCCGCAATCACTGCTCGGGATGACGTGGTCATGTGACCGTGTGATCGACAACA